>JACEIK010002950.1:128251-139400 GCA_018107945.1 Datura stramonium
CCAGCTCATAGAGTCATCAGCTCCTGTCATCCGGAGCTTGATATGCAGAGGTGTAGTTCACTTTCTTTTGTTGTACAGTACGGGTAGGTCGGGGCCCTGTCCCGACCATTTTATCAGTATTCATAGAGGCTTGCAGATTGTATATATATCTCCCTGTTGTTAGTTGTGCCGGTCGTGTGGGGCCGTGCGTTTGTTTAGCTGTTTAATGTTGTTGATTGTGTTGTCCGTGTGGGGCCGTATTCAGATAGTAGTGGTGACCTTGCCGGTCACGTAGATGTTTCATTATTCTTTATATTGAGTTAGAGGTAACTAGACAGCATGGTGGCCTTGTCGGCCCGCAGAGGTTCCCCTTTATGATTGTGTCTCTGATTAGCTGATGTTGCAGGACAGGTGGCTATAGGCCCAGTCGGCATGCGGCTATATTTACAGCCGTTATATAGTCCGTTGATTCCAGGAATATGAAATAGAGCCACCCAGGCACCAGATGTGCTTAGGCTCACGAGTTTAGCAGTCCAGGTCCTACTAGGGCACCAGGTGCCAGTCATACCCCCCAGGGCGGGGCGTGACACATTACTCCCTATTACAGATCCCAAAGAAGTAGAGTTTTTCCCGTTTACCCTTGCTACAGTTCAAACATTATAAAATCTCAATCGCCTAACAGAAAAAAATCTGCAGCTTGAGAAAATAAACTACCTCATTTTCTTTTCAGAGTATCGGTCATTACTTCATATTCATCATGAGGGAAGGTAACATCATCTTCCGTTGTATCAAAACTAGGAGGCACAAGGTTATTTTTCTTTGCGAGTTCACTCAGATTATTAACTGCATTTTTACAACCTTTACTTTTTCCATCCAAAGTTCTCTTTTCAGCACTTCCTCTTATAGATCTCACAGATGTAAAGCTTTGCGCTCTCCCCCATGGTGATGCAATTCAAACATTAAAAAAACTCAAACTACTAACTATAAAAATTGATGTTCTGATAATAAGTTGTAGAATTTAAACCTTTTCTTTAATTATCTGAGTTTCCTTATAAAGGCTTCCTCTTATAGAGCCCAAAGGTTTTAAGCCTTGCCCTTGTCCTATTTCTAATTCAATCCAAACATTTTATAATCTCAATGGCTTAACAATAAAAAAAAGATCTACAACTTGAGAAAATAAAAGAAAATACTTGGTGTGCTTCTTAGAGTCTCTTGCACTACTTCAAGATCTTCATGAGGAAAGGAAGTATCATATTCTACTCGATCAAAATCAGATTACATAMGGTTCTTATTTTGTGCTAGTTCATTTGTATCCAAATTTGTAGCACTGTAACCTTTGCTTTTTTCAATTGAAGTTCTATGTACATCACTCCCTATTACAGAGCCCAAAGAAGTAAAGTTTTTCCCATTTACCCTTGCTACAAATCAAACATTATAAAAATCTCAATCACCTAACAGAAAAAAAAAATGTAACTTGAGAAAATAAACTACCTGATGTTCTTTTCGGAGTATTGTTCACTACTTCATATTCATCGTGAGGGAAGGTAACATCATCTTTCTTTGGATCAAAACTAGGAGGCAGAAGGTTAGTTTTCTTTGCGAGTTCACTCAGATCATAAGTTGCATTTTAAAAAAAATCACTTAACAATTAAAAAAACTTATATCTTTAGAAAATAAAATAAAATAAAATACCTAGTTTGCTTCTCAAAGTCTCTTGCATTACTTCAAGTTCTTCATGAGGAAAGAAAGTATCATCTTTTACTCTATAAAAAAAACTAATTGCAGCTTCAGAAAATAAAATACCTGGTTTTCTTCTCCGAGTCTCTTGCATAACTTTAAATTGATTCATCAGGGTTCTCTTTTTACCACTAACTCTTACAGAGCCCATAGATATAAAGCTTTGTCCTCGTACCCTTGCTAATGCACCAGGTGGAAGGAATGTATGCTTAGAATTCTCTGAACTTGATCCCATTTTAGACTTATTTGATGGATCCATCTCATTCTAATTTAAAACCAAACAATAGATTATTTGATTAGTTAAGTAACAAAAGCTAAATGTTGCTACATATTGTCTCTGTTCAATCTGTACAAAGTAAATAAGAAGATATTATTTCTTGGATCAACCTATATTCGCTCTTAAGTAATTCATTTGATCAAAGACATAGGATTATCATTAAAGTTACATAAAGAATATCCCTATGTACATGTCAATGACAAACTATAGGCATCTACAATGAAGTTCCAAACTTGTAAGAGTTAAATTCTTTTTCTTTTCCTTTGAGTAGAATAATCTAACTCCTCTAAATCATCATCATTTTGTTGCACAACATAAAAATAATCACGAGGCTGAACCTTTCGCACCACATTCCAGCCTTTATTGGAATGATCACTGGCATAATATACTTGTGATGCTTGGCTGGCTAAAAAAAGGCTCATTTGTTTTCAAAAATCGCTGGTGGTTAAAAATTACAAAGCCATATTCATCTATTTTAACTCCCCTTTCTTCGTCATGTACATCAAACCACATACATCTAAACAAAACCAGTCTTCTCCCCCCTATAAATTGTAATTCAAAAATCTCTGTTAGTTCTCCATAGTAACCAATGATTTTATCTTCTTCATCAGTCTCACGAGCAACCATTACCCCACAATTTTGAGTTCTCAAACCTTTATCATAGTCATAAACATGAAATCTATATCCATTAATAATGTATCCTTTGAAACTTTTAACATATTTCATGGGACCACGTGACAATGAGAGCAAATCTGCCATCTTCTTACTATTATCGTGTTTGTATAATCCTGCAACCTATCCATAATTAAGGACATAGATTAACAAATATTATTTACATACATGATTTGAAAAATAATGATATTTAAATAATATTCACCTTTTCTTTAAACCAACTAATGAATTTCCTATCTGAATTTTTTTGAGACAAATCACATGGAGTTTGAGAAAACTCTCTACAAAAAATTGAAGCATATTAATTAATAAACCAGGAGTAAATGAAAATTTTGGAGAATTTATAAGTACATTATTTGAGAGTATCATTAGTTAATCAGGAAATGGTTGAACTTCATCACAATTCTTCAAAATATAAAAATGGGCTTGCTCCATTTCATTTGAATCAAGTCGATGTGGCTTGCCACCTCTTAACGCTCTTCCAGGTTGACAAAAAATTATTAATCCTCCATCAGATTCTATAGCAACCCCATCATAATTTCGTTCAAGGTGATTAAATTTTGTTTCCATTGTATGTATATACCTTGAACATAAGGTCATACAATCATTTGCTATATATCTCTCTACAATAGAACCTTCTACGCAAGCTTTATTATGAATAAAAAGCTTCAGAAAGTATAACCATCGCTCCACCGGATACATTGATCGATATTGAACAGGTCCAACAATCATAGCTTCATTAGCTAAATGAAATGGAAAGTTTGCCATGACATCAAAAAATGCAGGAACGAAAACCTTTTCTAACTTGCATTGAGTTACAGGAATTTATGCTTCTATTTGTTCCAACTCTTCAAGTCTTAAACACTTTGCTCCAAACATATTTAAAAACAACGACAACATAATTAGTGGCTCACGCACATCTTTGCATAGCATACTATGTATGGCAAGTGGGATTAAATAGTGAAGAAGAATATGGCAATCATGGCTCTTTAATACTGAAATTTTGTGATCTTTTAGATTGATGCACTGAGAAATATTTGATGAAAATCCATCAGGGACCTTTAAATCCTTTAAAAAGTTCAAAAACTTATGCTTCTCTCCAGGAGATAATGTGAAACCTGCTGTTGGTAACTCATATTTATCCCCATTTTTTTTTTATGTAATTCTTTCCTGATGTTCATTGCTTGCAAATCCAACCGACTGTCCAAGGTGTCTTTTGTTTTTCCTTTGATATCTAAGATTTTCCCTCAAATATTATCACATATATTCTTTTTAATGTGCATCACATCTAAATTATGCCGCAAAAACAGAGTTTTCCAATATGGAAGATGAAAGTATATACTCTTCTTATTCCAATTATCACCCCTTCTCTCGTGTGAAACTTTAACCTTCTTATTTTGATCTTTTGTTAGTGGTAACCCATCTAAATCAGCCACTTGATCAATTATATCATCACCGGACAACATATTTGGTGCTAATCTCCACTCTTTGTGCCATCAAATGACTTTTTATCATTCCTTCATTTGTGATTAAGAGGAAGAAAGTGTCTATGACCCATATAGCAATGCTTTTTACCATTTGCTAACCTAATTGAGAATGTTTCTTTGTTGCAACATGGGTAAGCCAATTTTTCTTTTGTACTCCATCAGAACAAATTCCCATATGCTGGAAAGTCATTAATGATCCATAACAAAGCAGTATGCAATGAGAAGTTCTATCTAGTGGACGCATCAAAGGTATCAACTCCAATGTCCTATAATTCCTTTTTTATCAATCAAAGGTTGGAGATAAACATCAATTGCATATCCTTGGCTTTCGAGGCCAGAACTAAGCATCGACAAAATTAAATTTTCTTGCTTCTTACATAACCAAGGTGGTAAATTATAAGGAATAAGTACCACAGGCTAGATGTTGTACAGAGTTCTAGAACATCCAAATGGTTGAAAACCATCATTATCAAGTCCAAGTCTAACATTACAAGGCTTAGCAGCAAAACGATTGATAAAGTTCATATGCCTCAAGATAGTTTAAAGTCCATGAGAGGAATTACCCAACCCATGACCTTGAGTTGGCCGCGGTGGTATTCGCATTGAACATATGGCGGCATTACTTATATAGGGTACCCATGGATGTTATTACGGATCACATGAGTCTACAATACATGTTAATGCATAAAAACCTCAATGTACAGCCAAGGAGGTGGTTAGAGATACTCAAAGACTATGATATAAGTGTTCTTTACCATCCGGGTAAGGCTAATGTGGTAGAGGATGCACTTATTAGGCTCTCTATGGAGAGTGTGTCCCACGTGGATGAGGGAAGGAAGGAGTTGGTGAAAGATGTCAATCGACTTGCAAGTTTGGGAGTTAGATTGGTCGACTCGACCGGTGGTGACGTTGTTGTGCAAAATGGATCAGAATCCTCCTTGGTGGTAGATGTGAAATCTAGACAATATGAGGATCCGATGTTGGTAAATCTGAAGGAAGCCATTCAGAGTCATAAGGTGGAGATTTACTCCCAAGGGGGAGATGGGTGCTGTGGTACAAGGGCTGTCTATGTGTTCCAAATGTTGATAATTTGAGGGGCTGGATATTGCATGAGGCACATGGATCCAAGTATTCTATTCACCCTGGTGACACCAAGATGTATCATGATTTGCGGGAAATATATTGGTTGAATGGCATGAAGAAGGATATTGCAGAATTCGTAGCCAAGTGCCCAAACTGTCAGCAAGTGAAGGTCGAGCATGAAAGTACAGGAGGCATACTTTAGGACATTAGCATTCCCACTTGGAAGTGGAAAGAGATTAATATAAATTTCATTACAGGATTACCTCGTACCCACCGATAATATGATTCCATTTGGGTGGTGGTAGACAGGTTGACCAAGGCTGCACATTTCGTATCGGTGAAAACCATAGATTCAGTGAATGGTTATGCCAAATTGTATATTTGGGAGTTGGTTCGACTTTATGGAGTGCCCTTGTCTATTATTTCAGACCAAGGTACTCAAAATACCTCCCAGTTCTGGTGGTCTTTTCAGAAGGGGCTTCAGACTCAAGTTAAGCTCAGCACAATATTTTATCCGCAAATGGATGGTCAGGCGAAGTAGACAATTCAAACTCTCGAGGACATGTTGAGAGCGTGTGTGATGGACTTCAGAGGTAGTTGGGATGATCACTTGCCCCTGGTCTAGTTTGCTTACAATAACAACTATCACTCCAGTATCCAAATGGCACCGTTCGAGGCTCTCAATGGGCGGAAGTGTAGATCGCCCATCAGATGGTTTGAGGTTTATGAGGAAGCTATGATAGGGCCAGATTCAGTTCATGAGCCTATAGTGAAGGTTCATTTGATAAGGGACAGGCTGAAAACTGCTTAGAGTGTCAGAAGTCATATGCTTATGTGAGAAGGAGAGATTTGGAGTTTGAAGTAGGTGATTGGGTATTTCTGAAGGTATCTCCCATGAAGGGAGTCATGCGGTTTAGGAAGAAAGGAAAACATATTCCCCTCTATGTTGGTCCCTACAAAATTATTAGAAGAGTTTGGAAGGTAGCATATGAGTTGGAGTTTCCCTCAGAGTTATCTTCCGTGCATCCCGTGTTTCATGTATCTCTTTTGAAGAAGTGTTTGGGATATCCTGCTCTAGTAGTCCTAGTGGACAGCGTTGGTGTAAAAGATATTCTTATCTATGACGAAATTCCAATTAAAATATTGGATAGTTAGGTTCGGAGGCTAAGGAACAAAGAAGTAGCTTCATTTTAAGTATTATAAAGGAATCAGCATGTTGAAAGGGCTATGTGGGATGCCAAAGCGGATATGATGGCTAAATACCCACACTTATTCTCTAACGACTCGATGTCAGCTTGAGGTATCAGTTTTACTCTATGACTCTACTTAGTTATCATGTTCAGTTCATGTGTTCAAGTTTCTTTTATGTGTATGGATGTGTATGTGAAGCATGAGATCAGTTTAACTATGTGTTATGAATCAGAGGTCGTCATTCCGTAAGAATTTTGGTTTAAATCATCAGTGTTTGGTATGATAATTGTATATTTGTGTTTTCTTCTTGTTTCCAACATTCGAGGACGAATGTTCCCAAGGGGGATATATTGTCATACCCCAGGAGCTTAAAGATCGGACCCGGGAGTTAAAATAGGAAAAATGTGAAATTAGTCTTGCAGACTCAGGATGAGTCATTGGATGACTCGTGAGGAGAGCCCACAAGTCGTTAGATGACTCATGGGGAGACCAGTGAAGATTGTGGGTAGTTTGAGGAAAAGGTTCCCCACGGGCATGGCAACGACTCGTTGTCAGACCCCACGAGTCGCCAGGTCAGCCATGGGGTGAGGTAGAAGGAAAGAAGAAGTTAAGGAAGTGCACCTGACTATTGGTGACCACAAGTCGTGGTCACCCCTAACGAGTCGCAATGTCATTCGTTATGATGCTAGGGGATCAGGCAGGCAATGTACTTAACAAACTAGGCAACGAGTCGTTGCCAAGGACCACGATCCGTCAAGTCATCCGTTAGGACCACCTGGCAGTATTTTCCTGCGAATTAAGTAAGCGTCTTTTCATAATTTCCAAGTTCCTAAGACCTATACTATGTCGTTTAAGGCTCGTTTTAAAGGGTTGTAAGAGGGGAAAACCAATTCTAAGTTATTTCACTCCATGCATGCAAAGTTGAGAGGTTGAAGATGTGATTTAGAGCAAGTCTTCAAGGTTTCCTTTGGAATCTCATCTTGGGCTATCAGATAAGTGGTAGAATCATCCCTTCCAGGTATGTAGGGTTATGAGTGGGTGTTTTCTTCCACACCCATGCCCAATTTCTATCTAAATATAAGAAATTCCTATAATCAAGTTATGGGGTTTTAACCCAATTGCATAATTCTTCAATTTCTATACATGGGTACGATTAGATAATGTTTATATTGATGAATTGTGAAGTGTGGGAAGATTTTAAATTGTTTACTATCAAAATTGTGTTTCCTAGTTTTATGAAATTAAAGGCCCATGGATGAGAAGTTCATGAAATAAGAGAATAATGATGAATGTATGATGATGATGAGATTTGATGATGAAAAGCATGTTTCTAAAGCTACCCATGATTATGATATTTTTTTTGAAATAAATTGAGTAGATCCAAGCATGACAAAGTTTTGGGCAAATTCTTTATATCGATTATGATGATGTAGTATCTCTAAAGTAAGCTTACCACGTGGTTTTGGAGTAAAGGCTGCCACTTATCTTTGATCTTGTGGTATGTTTTGAAATAAAACTTCTCATATTCATGAATTCACAATTGAGATGTATGTTACTATTGAGCTTCGTTTTCATACGATGTTGAGTCTATGCATGATTTCATTATTGAGCTTTGTCAATAGATAATGTTGAGCTTCATTTTCATACGATGTTGAGTTTATTCATGATTTCATCTTTAAGATTCATCAATAAATGAAGTTGAGCTTCATTATATATGATGTAGAGCATTGCATGTTTTGAGAGAAGAGTCTAGCACCAAGCGGGCTAAGGGACGACCACCCTATGCCCCAGAATTACGCGCCAACGTGGGTTGATACTATTATATGTCTTGGGACCTTCCTTATGAGCTTCCCCTTGCCTGAATGGGCCTTTAACTTGATATCGATATCATTGTAGCGTCCTTTACCCTAGCAAGGTTTCGGACGGCTCTGCCCACTTGAGTGTGATAGTCGGGACCACGTAAGGCGTGGTATGTCAGTTAAGTGATGAGTCTCCCATTGTATTATACAATTTTGAATTTTCATATTCATTACTCATGGTTATTATATACTCATGCATGTTCTAAAATAAAGGTTTGACTCAATGTTCAACTTTTCTATAAATGTTATATTTAAGCTTTGAGTCATTCGAGACAGTTGATGTTATAAAGCTATGGATTGTCATGTTATGAAAGGATCATGATTTCAGTAATGATGCATACGAGCCCTACTCTCAGCTTAGTGATATTATGGTTAACTAATGCATTGTTTCTAAATGATTTTCACTTAATTTAGCGGTTTTACATACCCTGCATACTCGGTACATTCCACGTACTAACAACACACTTTCTATGTTGTATCGTTTCATGATACAGGACCCTGCTCGCAGCTTTAGCCCCACTCTTAGACAGCTTGTCGGAGTTCGCACCTTCTTGTTAGTGAGTCCTCATCTTTCGAGGACCATACTATCTATCATTCTTTATGTATTCCAGTATTGATCTTGTTGAGTTAGTTGCGATCTTGTCCCATCAACTTGTCATGACTAGAGGCTATTCAAACATATATATGTACCTCAGTTTCAGAGTTTTTTATTGTGATGTTATATTTAAGTTAAACTTCCGCTATGATTATATTGTCGATCATTCAGTTTCTTGATTGAGTTAGATATATGCTTATGCCATGGGTCGACTTGGGGTCTCTCGGGGTCCCTTGTCCCATGTCTATGATCCGGGCCTCTATTCTGGTCGTGAAAAACTTAGTATCAGAGCAATAGGTTTGAAGTGTCTTAGGGTGTCTGAAAGCTGTATTAAGTAGAGTCTTTTTCATGGGTGTGAAGCGCACCACACTTATGGCAAAGAGGCTACAAGTCGTTTAGGAAATGTCCCCTTCTTTCGTGATCTATGTCGTGCGATGAAAACTCTTCCTATCCTTCTGATTCGTGCTATTCGCGATTGCAGAATCATGGCTCCTCGAAGAATAAATGGAAGGAGGAATGGAGGTGGTGAAGGCCACCAGGATGTGGAATTCCCTCAGATAGTGTTGTACGCCCTGCAGATAGAGGCGACACATTCAAGAGAGAGGGAGCCAAGAGGGCAAAGACCAAGGACCACAGATTCTCTCAGCAGAGGTCCGGTGGTGGGCACCGACAGCAGACCCACCAGAGATCATTAGCCCTAGCATCTTCAAAATTGAGTGTGCCATCCAGGCCCATACATGATCAGAGAGGGCAGGCATCAAGCTCGAGGGGTCATAGCAGTAGGCTCGCAGATTCTAGCATCCCAGCTTGTCGCAGGTGTGGGCGAGGGCATACAAGCCAGTGTTTGGAAGGTTTAGGAGCTTGTTTTGGATGTGGGCAGCCGGACACATGATTAGAGATTCTCCAGCTGCGAGATAGGATCAGGTTGGGGGCTGAGGCCCAGCTTCTAGCTTCAGAGTCAGTCCCAATGTCTTGTTAGAACCCTTCTCAATTTCCACTCATGTAGGTGACTCAGTTATAGCTAGACAGGTGTATAGAGATTCCGCAATCTCAATCTTTTATAAGGTCACCTCAACAGATTTATAGAGTTAGCCATGATAGATTTCAATGTTATCCTCGGCATGGATTGGCTATTTGCATGCTATGCTTTAGTTAATTGTAGAACCCGGTCAGTAGAGTTTAGATTTATGGGTGAGCCAGTATTAGAATAGAAGGGTAGTTCAGCTGTGCCTGTAGGTCGATTCATTTCCTACCTTAAGGCTGGGAAGATGATTTCTAAGGGTTGCATGTACCATCTAGTTAGGGTTAAGGATGTCAAGTCAAAAACCCCGACTATCCAGTCAGTTCTAGTAGTACGTGAGTATCCAGAGGTTTTTCCTATTGATTTGCTAGGTGTTCCTCTCGAGCGGGAGATTGATTTCGGTATTGACCTTCTTCCTGACATGCAACCTATATCTATTCCTCTGTTCATGATGTCTCCAGCCGAGCTAATGGAATTGAAGGATCAGTTGAAGAACCTACTAGATAAGGGCTTCATTAGACCGAGCAAGTCTCCATGGGGTGCACCGGTTCTCTTCGTCCGAAAGAAGGATGGTTCCCTTCGCATGTGTATTGATTATAGACAATTGAACAAGGTGACCGTTAAGAATAGGTACCCTTTGACCAGGATTGATGATTTGTTTGACCAACTTCAGGGTTCCAAGTGTTTCAAAGATACATCTCAGGTCCGGGTATCATTAGCTCAGGGTTCGGGAGTGTGATGTCCCAAAAACCACTTTCAAGACTCGGTATGGTCACTACAAATTTGTTGTTATGTCTTTTGGACTAACCAATTCCCCTGAAGCTTTTATGGATCTAATGAACAAGGTGTTCAAGGCATATTTGGACATGTTCGTGATTGTGTTCATTGAAGACATTCTTATATACTCTCGGAGCGTGGAGGAGCATGCTGCTCATTTGAGAGTAGTGCTGCAAACTCTCAAGGATCGCCAGTTGTATGCAAAGTTCAACAAGTGTGAGTTTTGGTTGAACTCCGTGGCAATTTTGGGCCATGTGATATCAAGTGATGCCATCAAGGTAGATTCATAGAAAATTGAGGCGGTGAAGAATTGGCCTAGACCAGTGAATCATTTGGATATTCGGAGTTTCTTGGGTTTAGCTGGCTACTATCAGAGGTTTGTTGAGGGCTTCTCATCTATTGCATCACCTTTGACCAAGTTGACTCAGAAGAAGGTAAAGTTCCAATGGTCGGAGGCTTGTGAGAAAAGCT
>JACEIK010002950.1:145150-164090 GCA_018107945.1 Datura stramonium
CACACAATACTATAAAGTTCACTGGACAGCTAAACATCAATCTTTCTCATTTCATACATAAACAACTATAAGGTGCTGCATAAATAGTAATACGGACATATGGAAGATCACTTCAGCAGATTTGATAGAGTTTGCCATGAACAATTTTGATGTTATTCTCGGCATGGATTAGCTATTTGCATGCTATGCTTCAGTTAATTGTAGAATGCAGGCAGTAGAGTTCAGATTTTCGGGTGAGCCAGTCTTAGAATGGAAAGGTAGTTCAACTGTGCCTGTAGGTCATTTCATTTCCTACCTTAAGGCCAGGAAGATGATTTCTAAGGGTTGTGTGTACCATCTAGTTAGGGTTAAGGATGTTGAGTCTGAGACCCTGAATGTCCAGTCAGTTCTAGTAGTACGTGAGTATCTAGAAGTCTTTCCTGATGATTTGCCAGGTGGTCCTCCCGAGCGGAAGATTGATTTTGGTATTGGCCTTCTTCCTGACACGCAGCCTATATCTATTCCTCCCTATAGGATGGATCCAGCTGATCTAAAAGAGTTGAAAGAGCAGTTGAAGGATTTTCTATATAAGGGTTTCATTAGACTAAGCAAGTCCCCATGGGGTGCACCAGTTCTCTTTGTTTGAAAGAAGGATGGTTCTCTTCGCATGTGTATTGATTATCGGCTATTGAACAAAGTCACTCTCAAGAACAGATATCCTATACCCCCGATTGATGATTATTTTACCATCTTCTGGGTTCCAAGTGTTTCTCAAAAATAAATCTCAGATCCGAGTATCATCAGCTCAGGGTTCGGGAGTGTGATATCCTGAAGACAGCCTTCACGACGCGGTATGGTCATTATGAGTTTGTAGTTATGTCTTTGGACTAACGAATGCTCCTGCATATTTTATGGAATTGATGAACAGGGTGTTAGCCATACCTGGACATGTTCGTGATCTTGTTCATTGATGACATCCTTATATACTCTCGGAGCAAGGAGGAGCATGCCGTTCATTTGAGAGTAGTGCTTCAAACTCTCAAGGATTGTCAGTTATATGCCAAATTCAGCAAGTGCGAGTTTTGGTTAAACTCCGTAGCATTTTTGGTCCATGTTATCAAGTGGGGGTATAAAGGTGGATTCTCAAAAAATCGAGGCGGTGAAGAATTAGCCTAGACTGGTGAATCCTTCAGATATTTGGAGTTTCTTGGGAATTAGCTGGCTACTATCGGAGGTTTGTTGAGGGTTTATCATCTATTGCAGCACCTTTGACCAAGTTGACTCAAAAGAAGGTGAAATTCCAATGGTCGGAGGCTTGTGAGAAGAGCTTCCAAGAGTTGAAGACTCGACTTACTTCAGCACCGGTGTTGACCCTACCCGAGTGTACCAGTGGGTTCGTGGTGTATTGAAATGCTTCAAGGATCGGACTTGGGTGTGTGTTGATGCAACAGGGGAAATTGATAGCATATGCCTCTAGATAGTTGAAGGTCCATGAGAAGAATTACCCGACCCATGATCTTGAATTGGCCGCGGTGGTATTCTCCTTGAAGATATGGTGACATTATTTGTATGGGGTCCATGTGGATGTATTTACGGACCCCAAGATATTACAATATATGTTCACGCAGATAGATCTCAATCTTCAGCAAAGGAGGTGGTTGGAACTACTAAAAGACTACGATATGAGTGTCCTTTACCATCAGGGTAAGGCTAATGTGATAGCGGACGCTCTTAGTAGACTCTCTATGGAGAGTATATCCCATGTGGATGATGGGAAAAAGGAGCTGGTAAAAGATGTGCATCGACTCGTGAGGTTGGAAGTTAGGTTGGTCGATTCGATCGATGGAGCTGTTGTTTTGCAGAACGGATCAGAATCATCCTTGGTGACTGATGTGAAAGCTAGACAAGATGAGGACCCGATTTTTGTAAAGTTTAACGAAGCCGTTCAAAGCCAGAAGGTGGAGGTCTTCTCCCAGGGGGGAGATGGTGTGCTTCGATACCAGGGTCGCGTATGTGTTTCGGATGTCGATGATTTGAGGAGTCGGATGTTGCATGAGGCTCATGGATCTAAGTATTCTATCCATCCGGGTGCCACCTAGATGTACCGTGACCTACGGAAAATCTATTGGTGGAATGGCATGAAAAAGGATATTGCAGCATTTGTAGCCAAGTGTCCGAACTGTCAGCAAGTAAAGGTTGAGCATCAGCGACCGGGAGGTGTACTTCAGGATATCAGCATCCCTACTTGAAAGTGGGAAGAAATTAATATGGATTTCATCATAGGTCTGCATCGTACTCATCGACAATATGATTCCATTTGGGTTATGGTAGACAGGTTGACCAAGGCTGCTCATTTTCTACCGGTTAAAACCACGGATTCGTCGGAGGATTATGCCAAACTATATATCCAGGAGTTGGTCCGATTGCATGGGGTGCCCTTATCCATCATTTCAGATCGAGGTACTCAATTTACCTCTCAGTTTTGGAGGTTATTTAATAAGAGGCTTGGTACTCAGGTTAAACTCAGCACGACATTTCACTCGCAAACGGATGGTCAAACCGAGCGGACAATCCAGACTCTCGAAGACATGTTGAGAGCATGCGTGATGGACTTCAAAGGTAGTTGGGATGATCACTTTCCCCTGATTGAGTTTGCTTACAATAACAGCTATCACTCCAGCATTCAGATGGCACCGTTCGAGGCTCTTTATAGGCAGAGATGTAGGTCGCCCATCGGATGGTTTGAGGTTAGTGAGGCAGCTATGATAGGGTCGGACTCGAGTCATGAGGCTATGGAAAAGGTTCAATTGATAAGGGACTGGCTGAAAACCGCTTACAATCGCCAAAAGTCCTATGCCAATGTAAGGAGGAGAGAACTAAAGTTCGAAGTGGATGACTGGGTGTTCTTTAAGGTATCTCCCATGAAGGTAGTTATGTGGTTTGGAAAGAAAGGAAAACTCAACCCTCGTTATGTTGGCCCCTACCAGATTTTTGGACGGGTTGGTAAGGTGGCGTACGACTTGGAGTTGCCCTCAGATTTATCTTCCGTGCATCCTGTGTTTCATGCATCGCTTTTGAAGAAATGTTTGGGTGATCCATCTCTAGTTATCCTGGTGGACAGTGTTGGTGTAAGAGATAGTCTTATCTATGAGGAGGTTCCGGTGGAAATATTGGATCGACAAGTTCAAATGCTAAGTAACAAGGAAGTAGCTTCAGTTAAAGTGTTATGGAGGAATCAGCATGTTGAAGGAGCTACGTGGGAGGCTGAAGCGGATATGATGGCTAGATACCCACATTTATTCTTTACCAGCTCAGTTTCAGCTTGAGGTATCAGTTTTGACCTAAAACTCTATTTAATTTCATGTTCAGTTCATGTATTCAAGTCTCTTTTATGTATATGGATGCGTATATGAATCATGAAATCAGTTCAACTATGTGGTTTGAATCAGAGATAGTTATTCCATTAGTTTTCAATTTAAATGATCAGTATTTGGGTGTAATGATTGCATGTCTCTGTTTTCTGCTTGTTTCCAACATTCGAGGATGAGTGTTCCCAAGGGGAAGATATTGTAATACCCTGAAAGTGTCTAAGATTAGACCCGGGATCAAAAATAAAAGTTGACTAAAAATTGGGAAAAATGTTGCAGGACGGATGACCCAACGAATCGTTGGTCCAACTAACGACCCGTTGGATCCAGTCGTGGGAAGTGAATGTCTGTTGACAGTGGAGATAACGAGTGAAGTAACGACTCGCTGTTGGGAACAACAAGTCTTCATTTGGAGTCGTGGGTGGTACTGGACTTTGGCAATTGGGGATGTAACGGGTCATCTCACGACCCGTCGTGAGATATAAAGATCCGTGGTCGCTAGTTGTTGTAGGGAGAAATATATTTTTTTCCAGTGGGCCTAACGGAAGAAAACCACAACTCGTTGGAGGGAACAACGGGTCGTGGTGGGGCTCGTTATGAGAAGAAGTTCAGGATCTTCAGGAGGCATATGATGATCGAACCAACGACCCATTAGATGGAAAGGCGACTCGTCCTGTGGAGTCGTGGATTGAATCTGAGATTAAGGACTTGGCAATGCAGGTGATGGATTGATACTATGAGTCGTGGTATCCTCCAACGACTCGTTGGTACGTTCGTTGGATCATCCAGTGCAAATTTTTTAGGGTATTTCATTAAAGGTATTTTCGTCATTCCTACACTCTAAGACCCTAAACGACATCGTTTTATGTTATTTTCTGAGTATGTTAAGATAGTTTAAGCCCTCATAACTTATTCATTCTCATGTATACAAAGTTAGAAAAATTTAAGAGTGATCAAGCTAGTTTTCAAGATCTTCTTCATCAATTTTCCCTTAAGCTTTCAAAGAGTGTTGAAATTTGATCTCACCCAGGTATGTAGGTTTTGAATGGGTGATTTCTTTCACACCCATGCCCAATCCCTCTCTAAAGTGTGAAATTCCTATGTCTAATCTATGGGGTTTTAACCCAAATACATGAATCTTCTATTTCTATACATAGGTATGATTTGATTATGATTCTATTATCGAATTATGAAGCATGGGAAATTTGTATAATGTTTTTAGTTTAAAATCATTTTTCTAGCTTTATGAATTTAAAAGCCCATTGATAAGATGTTCATGAAAGATGAGATTTGTGATGAATATCTGATGATGATGATGAGCTATTATGATGAAAAGCATAATTTGAAGCTACCCATGTTTACAATTATGTTTTCGATGAGAATTGAGTATTTCTAAGTATGATAAAGCTTTGGACAATGCCCACATATTAAGTATGAATGATGACTTTCCCAAATTAAGCCTACCACATTGTTTTGGAGAAAAGACTCCCAATTATACTCTTAGCTTGTGGTATGTTTTGAGTTAAGTCTTCCTATGCATAGCTTACCACCCGGTTTTGGAGCAAAGGTTCCCAATTATGTTTTCAGCTTGTGGTATGTTTTGAACTAAATCTTCTCATATGCATGATTTCATATTTGAGATGTATTTCATTATTGAGCTTCGTCAATAGACGATGTTGAGCTTCGTTACAAAATAATGTAGAGAATATGCATGTTTTGGGAGTAGTGTCTATCACCGAGTAGGCTAAGGGTCGATCACCCTATTCCTCAGAACTATGCGCCAACGTAGGTTGATACTGTTATATATTACTTCAGGACCTCCCTTGTGAGCTATCCCCAACCTTAAAGGTCATGAGCTTGATGTCAATATCATGGTATCGTCCCTAGCCCTGGAAAGACTTTGGATGGCTCTACCCACTTGAGTGTGATAGTTGGAACCACGTAAGCTCTATCGTGGTATGTCGGTTAAAAGACGACTCTCCCATTGTTCCTCATGATTTCAGATATGCAAATTCATTACTCATGAGATTTATCTATATATGCATATTCTAAAGCAGGTTTGACTCAATGTTCAACTTTTCTTATAAATGTCAGAATTCATCTTTGAGTCAATCGATCCAGTTATGATGTTATGAAGTTATGTTATGTCATGTTATGAAGAGATCGTGATTTCAGAAAGAATGCATGCAAGACCTACTCTCAGATTGTTAGTGTTTATGTTTCACTTAATGCATTGTCTTTAAATGATTTTGCTTACTTTAGCGGTTTTACTTACCCTGCATACTCGGTACATTCCACGTACTGACCGCATACTCTATGTTGTATCATTTCATGATACAGGACCCGGCTCTCAGGTTCAACCCCGCTCATAGTCATCTTTTCAGAGTTAGCATTCTTATTGTTGGTGAGTCCTCATCTCCCGAGGACTAGAATATCCATCTTTTCTTTATGTATTTCAGTTTCAGCTTGTTGAGTTAGTTGGGGTCTTGTCCCATCAACTCATCACGTTTAAAAGGATTTTCAGACATATGTATGTATTAAGCTTCAGATTTCGTATTCTGATGTTATGTTCAAGTTAGACTTCCGTTATGATTATATTGTGTTTATTCAATTCCTTTGATTGAGTTAGATGTATGCTTATGCCATGGGTCAACTTGGGGTCTCTCGGGACTCCTTGTCCCGTCCGGGCCTCCGTTCGGGTCGTGACATAGCCCTATTAATTCGTTCTCATGGTTCCATCCTTCCTAGTAAAACACGACCTTTGTTCAAATTTTGATTACTTTTACGCGAGAAAGGACGACCATTCTCTAAGCCTAAGTATTCCTCAATGATCGATAGCATACAAGTACCATGAGGAAAAGGTGAAAAGAATCCTATTTAAGGTGTGTAATAAAGAATCTGAGATACTGTTACACCCCGTAAGTTTCTAACATTTAGTTGGCCTATCGTAGTTAGGTAAGCGTGTTAGAGTTCATTATGTACGAGGAAGGGCCCAGGGAAAGATCGAACGAGCGCGAAGACGGGATCGCGTGAGAGGAGGACGGACCAGTTGCCCAGAGGAGCAACGTGGCACGGAGAATGCTCCTACATGACAGCCACGTGGCACGCCCGATATTCGGTGCATTGGGGTCCATGCCACGGACCCCTATCCACCGCCTCAAGTATATATAAGTTTTCCCCTTTGATTGCATTTCATTTTCAACTTATATACCCGGCCAGCAAAGGGAAACCACAAGGGAAATCAATATTATCCATCCGTTTACGCCATAAAACGCTGCCCGAATTCAAATTAACTTCAGGTATCGAAGTATAAAGCTACGAGGAGCATTACTACGGAGTTAGTTTTGCAAAATTCACCCGGCGAATCGTCACCCGCCGAGCTAAAGTTATTGGAATTTCTCCAAACTAGTGTTAATATGATCACAGGCTTAAAGTAAGCATTTCTCCCTTCTAGATCCCTGAGAAATATGAGTTTCTGATCGTGATCCGTCAAGTTGAAATATAGTTAATATTTATACATAAAGTTATCATTTTCTCCTAATTTAGTATTGAAATCAGCCTCATTCTTCCTACAATACGATTGCAGTTGAGAAGAGCAGTTGAGTACGAGCTAAAACTCACCAGTTAATCAGTAACCGGCAATCGAGGTATGTTAAGGCAGTTTCCTTTGGAAAGTTAGTTTCTATGGTATTATAACTCAGTCTAAATCCCAGTAAGAGAATCATAAGTATGTAATCATGAATAGATGTTTTTATTAGCTGAGACTAGTATTCTATATTGTGTTGGGATTCGATTTTCCTATATAGCCCTCCGTGACCAACCCTAGGGTTACTAGCTGTGTCGACGCCCGCCAGGGGCGAGATGACGTCGCTCCAGAAAGAGCGGCATGTCGTCCGCAAGGGATGAAGATGGGGTCCCAGGTCCTCATAGAGTCCATTCCATGGCTGGACTATTATACATACACCGTATCAGCACCACACCCTCGACAAGCCTGGTGCCCGAGGTGCAGATATCTGGAGTCCACTAGACTCAGACACAGCTACAGTTAGGAGCCGAGCGGGCTCATTTGAAGACCCAGGGGACTGGCAGGGAAGCTATAGCTACCAGTATGACCCGTTATGACCTTGATAGAGGTATATAGATTGACGTGTACTCACCAGGGCTTATGGAGGCCCCAGGTGGGTTGTTCTGTGCTAGTTGTATCTTCTGGCTTATGGGGGCCAGGTAAGCTTCTTGTTTGCTTTAGTTATTGGTGGACTAGATAATAGAAACCCAGGTATTCAGGTAGGACATCTATCCCCTTTCTTTCAATCATTTCAGCTTTATCTTTACTACTCAGTTATTTACAGTTATCGCCTTACATATTCAGTACCTATTATACTGACGCCCTTTCTGTGGCGCTGCATTACTTTCCTGCAGGTACGGATAGAAGAGGAGTAGGTCCCTCGTAGCTTTCAACGAGCATCGTCAAAAAAGTTAGCTCCTTTCTTCCGGAGCCTGTAGATAAAAGGTTTACCCCTTTTGACTGTATAGTTTATGGGTAGGTCGGGGCCCTGTCCCAACCATCGTATTATTTCTAGAGGCTTGCAGATTATATCTATTTCCCTGTGATTAGCTGTTAATGATCGTGTGGGGCCTATATGTGCTTCAGTTTATGTGCTGGTCATGTGGGGCCTTGTTCAGCTGATAGATTAGCGGCCTTGTCGGCCATACTTTGGTGTAGCTCTGGATTTACTTTATAGTCACTTGTCGGCCCGCATAGGATTCCCTATTATTGCTTGTTTTGGTTAGTTGTTTTCTTTCACAGGTGGCTATAAGGCCTTGTTGTCCGGAGGTTGTATTTACAAGCGAGATATAGCCCGTTGTTTTCTTGATGTAAGAGTCAGTGTCAGCCCTGCACCAGAAGTGCTTAGGCCCAGTCATCTCGGTCAGTTCAGATCCTAGTAAGCACCAGGTTCCAGTCATGCCTCCCAAGGAGGGGCGTGACAGATACGATGTGAACAATCAATTGAAGGAGCAGAACTTAGAGCCTTTACTTTATGTGAATATCACTCACTCTAATGGCGTACCTTTTGCATGATGGGTCAGCGACGAAATGGTAACGATGGATTAAACCATTAGGTGTAGGAGCTTTCAAAAGGTCGAATCTTCTAGTTCTTCTTATTTGATCAAGCCATGAGCATGTTGAAGAGATCTCTAACAGGCCTTGGAGGACTGAGCCCACAATACATAAAAAAATACGTGGATGACTTGTGACTAGGGGTGAAATGCCAAACAAGATTGAATATACCTATTTTTCATGAAATCTATTTTAGTAGAACATATGATGTCGATGGCCTGAGTTAGAGTACTCAATGGGCAAGGGTCGCCTCATTTCACCTTACCAACCCTAGTGAAGCTCCTAATATATGACTAGGTTGTTTGCATGGACATATATTTTGGGTGCTAAGGTCTAGAGTCGAGAGGGAAACAACCCAGATTATATGCTAAGGTCCCAAAGCAATCACTTAGTGAAAAAGGAAGTGATCGAGCGATGACAACCAAGAGGTGGACTTGAAAGCAACCATCCTTTGAAGAAAGAGTAATAGCTCAATGGTCTAGCTCCATGGAATCGAAAATATATCAGGGCTCAGTAATTCACCGAAGCAACGAGACCTTGAAAGATTCTTTTTCAAGCATTAGTAGCAGAGCATTCTATCATCGCCGAAGGTTTTTGGTGGCAAGAGCTAGAGATATCAGAATTGAGAATGTTGATATGAGTAATGAAAAATTTTATGAAAAAAAATCACCTGAGAGTGGAAGGTTTTATGCATTCGTTCAATCTATGCAAGAGTGAATCAGTTCCTAAGAAACCCCTAAAAGGGCTGTTATTCGATGGGTACAAGAAAGTGAAAAAGTTGTTGTTACACCCCGTAAGTTGCCATTGATTAGTGGATGTGTGTGCGCACTTGTGATAATGTCGGGAGCTTGGCATGTGTAGGAAAAGGCCCGAAGAGGGAAGCGCACAAGTGCATCATCGAGCGAGTAGGAGGCTGAAGCAGAGGAAGGGCGCAAGGAGCTCCGCATCGCGCCCTTACCCGACTCCTAGTGCTGTGGGCGGGGCGGCGCACCCCCTAGCCATCGCCTCAACTATATATAAGTGTAACTGTAGAATGTTATGTCATTTTAAATATTTTAAGAGAGGGCTTTGGCTTGGACGACGGGTTCACAAGGTTTTGCACTTTTAGAAGCCAAATTATGCCGTCAAATCACCTCTAAACTATGAAGAACATCTCTACAAAGTTATTTCTTTGAAATTGGCCTGGGTCGATAGAATTCCGTAGAGTAAAAGTTGTAGAAATCACTTCTAATCAAGTCCTAAGCGTCTACAAGTGATAAGTAAGTATTTTACCTTCCAAACTCTCACAAATTCATGAGTTTTCAACTAAATTTGGGTTGATTATACATGGTGGTCGTGGTGAATATTATTGAATGTTGCTAGCTATTTATTGGATGGAGAACAGATTTATTACATCAATATAGAGGTTATGATCTGGAGGAATTGCTGATTCTAGGTTGGAACAGTATTGGGCGAGCAAAAACCAACAATTGAGGTATGTTAGGCTATTCTCTTTTGGCAAGTATTCTCATCGTATAATTAATGTGACTTGTATCTCTATAGTATTTTATTATTATATATGTTGTGGTTAACTATTGCGAGATGAATTGAGGTTATAACATAGCATCCCTTGTCGGAAAAGTGTACAATTAATGTGACAAACTCTAGGAGCGTCACAGAGATTTTGCTATTCATTTGTGTACAGTTTAGAGGGATTCTGATGTCTCGTTGTCGTACCAAGGCCTTAGAAGCTTGTAGTTAGTTGTTAGGCCTAACTTGGGAGGGTTGGACAGCATAGGGCATAGATGGGTGATACAACTTTCTGTTTGACACCTATATAGACGGTAAAGCTCACCCGTAGTCTGTTGGCGTACCTTGATGCCTCCAAGACCAGAATCTTGATAGGATGGTCTTACCTTCGAGTTGATAGCACCAGGGTTGCCTAATGAATTGAGAGATATCCAGCCATATGATTGGCTACTGTCAGTGACTGTTAGCTTCAATCGACCTACTGTTGGTTGTATAGGTCACTCAGGCAACCACCCCCGTTGTTAGGAATCTGATAGACTAAGTAACGTCTTAAGGGGGAAAACTTGTCAGGGATTATATGTGGGGCCAATGCCCCGGGCTACTCTTGCAAACGCCCACGTACATGTTGTCGCGAAGGGCTATATCCAGATATACATTGCCTGCGGGGCTACGAATTGCTCGAGGGAGCTATATGTTTTCTGGACAGACCGAGTTAACGTCTAGAGGACTAGAACCATAGTATCATAGTATTACCTTCAGTCTAAGAATTATAGTAAGCCACCTATGGGATGTTAAGGCTGACTGCTTAGTGTTATACCCCGGAAGCCCAAAGATCGGACCCAAGAGTTGAAACGGGGAAAATGTAAAAGTTGATGTTGCAGACTCAGGACGAGTCATGGGATGACTCGTGGGGAGGCCAGTGTGAGTTGGGAAGTTTGGAGAAAAGGGTCCCCACGGGCGTGGAATTGACCCATGGTTAGACACCACGAGTCGTTAGGTCAGCCGCGGAGTGAGGGAGAAGGGAAAGGGAAGGAAGAAAAGCAATGTACTTCACGGGTGGTGACCACGAGTCGTAGTCAGCCACCACGATTCATGGGGTCCCCCATTGCCAGCCAAATGAAAAATCCCGAAGAATGAGGCAGTGTATTAACAACTAGTGACTACGAGTCGTGGTCACCCCTGATGAGTCATGAAGTGACCCGTTATGAGCCCAAGAGAGTAGGCAAGGCAGTGTACTTGACGAGCAAGGTGACGAGTCGTTGCCCTGGACCACAAGTCGTTAGGTCGTCCTTTAGGACCACCTAGCAGTAATTTCCTTCAAATTTAATAAGGGTCTTTTCATAATTCCTAAGTTCCTAAAGCATATACTACATCGTTTAAGGCTTGTTTTAGTGGGTTTAAGGAGGGGAAAACCTATTCTAAGTTATTTCCTTCCACGCATGCAAACTTGAGAGGTTGAAGAGGTGATCTAGAGCAAGTATTCAAGGTTTTCATTCAAATATTTCTTGCGCAATCAGAGAAGTGGTAGTATCAATCCCTTCCAGGTATGTAGGGTTATGAGTGGGAGTCTTCTTCCACACCCATGCCCAATTTCTATCTAAATATGAGAATGTCCTATGATAAAGTTATGGGTTTTTTACCCAAATGCATGAATCTTCAATTTATTTACATGGGTATGAATTGATTGTGATTTTATTAACAAATTGTGAAGCATGGGATGATTTTATAATGATTTCAACTAAAATTATGTTTCTAGCCTTATGAATGTGGGAGCCCATTGATGATATGATCATGAAAAGTGAGATTTGTGAAGTAAATGTGATAATAATGAGATAATATAATGAAAAGCATGATTTGAAGCTACCCTTGTCTATAACTATGTTTTCAATGAGAATTGAGTATTTCTAAGTATGATAAAGCTTTGGGCCATGCCCATATGTTAAGTTTAAATGATAATTTTTCCCGAACTAAGCTCACCACATTGTTTTGGAACGAAGACTCCCAAATTTTATATTCTAGCTTATGGTATGTTTTGAATTAAGTCTTCCTATGCATAGATTACCACATGATTTTGGAGCAAAGGCTCCCAAGTATGACATTAGCTTGTGGTATGTTTTGAACTAAAGCTTCTCATATGCATTATTTTCGTCTTGAGATGTATTTGATAATTGAGGTTTGTCAATAGACAATGTTGAGCTTCGTTATATATGATGTAGAGCATTTTCATATTTTTTTTAGAAGAGTCTAGCACCGAGTGGGCTAAGGGTCGATCACGCTATGCCCCAGAACTACGCGCCAACGTAGGTTGATACTATTATATTATTGGGAACTCCCTCGTGAGCTATCCCCGGGCCTAATGGACCATGAGCTTGATATTGATATCATGGTAGCATCCTTAGTCCTGGCAAGGTTTTGGATGGCTCTGCCCACTTGAGTGTAATAGTCGGGACCATGTAAGCTCTATCGTGGTATGTCGGTTAATCGACGAGTCTCCCATTGTTCTATATGATTCAGATATGCATATTTATTACACATGGTTATCATATACTCATGCATGTTCTTAAAGCAAGGTTTGACTCAATGTTCAATTTTTCTATAAATGTCATATTTCAGCTTTGGGTCATTCGAGTCAATTTGATGTTATAAAGCTATATATCGTATGTTATGAAGAGATCATGATTTCAGAAAGAATGCATACAAGCCCTACTCTCAGTTTACTGATGTTTATATTTAATTAATTCATTGTGTTTTAAAAGATTTTTACTTACTTTAGTTGTTTTACTTACCTTGCATACTCGGTACATTCCATGTACTGACCGCATACTTTCTACGCTGTATCGTTTCATGATACAGGACCCGGCCCTCAGGTTCAGCCCCTCTCTTAGACAGTTCACCGGAGTTAGTGTCTACTTATTGGTGAGTCCTCATCTTCCGAGGACCAGACTATCTATCTTTTCTTTATGTATTTTAGTTTTCAGCTTGTTGAGTTAGTTGGGGTCTTTTCCCATCAACTCGTCATGTTTAGAGTCTATTCAGACATATATATGTATTCAACTTTGGATTTTATATTTGGATGTTATATTTAAGTTAGACTTCCGCTATGATTGTATTGATGGTTATTCAGTTCTTGATCGAGTTAGATGTATGCTTATGCCATGGGTCGACTTGGAGTCTCTCGGGGCTCCTTATCCCATGTTACAATCCGGGCCTCCGTTCGGGTCGTGACAAACTTGGTATCAGAGAAATAAGTTTGAAGCGTCCTAGGGTGTCTGAAAATTGCGTTAAGTAGAGTCTTTTTCATAGGTGTGAAGCACTCCACACTTATTACGAAGAGGCTACAAGACATTTAGGAAATGTTCCCTTCTTTCATGATCTGTGTCGTGAGATGAAAAGTCTTTCTATCCTTCTAATTTGTGCTATTCATGATTGCAGAGTCATGGCCCCTCGATAAATGAACGGAAGGAGGAATGGAGGTGGTGAAGGCCACGAGGATGACAATGTTTATGGACATCAGCTAGCCCCACCAGTTCAGGAGCCTCAGGCACCAGAGCTAGCTGCCCATGCTGAGTTCCGGGCCGCTATTCAGATGCTTGCGCAGGACTTGACTGCTCAGGTCAATCAGCAGGCCATTGCAGATGTTTCGCAAAATGGAAATGCAGTGGAGGCTCGAGTCAGATACTTCTCGAGGATGAACCCACCGTAGTTCCTTGGGGTAAAGGTAGATGAGGACCCACATAAGTTTGTTGATGAGATTGTCAAAATCACCCAAGTCATGGGGGTGAATGGGGTTGAGTGCGCCGAGTTGGCCTCTTATCAGCTAAAAGGGGTCGCGCATATATGGTTTTGCTAATGGAAGGATAGCAAGGTCGCAGGAACAGGTCTGGTCACTTGGGAAGAGTTCCATGTTGCATTTCTAAACCGGTTCTTCCCTCGGGAGATGAGGGAGTTGAAAATAGCTGAGTTTGTGAATTTGAAGCAAGGGAGAATGACTGTACAAGAGTATGCTCTTGAGTTCACTCGCCTATCAAAATATGCCCCAGAGTTGGTAACCGATTAGAGGATGCAAGTGAGTAGATTCATCCATGGGATAGAAGGATATTTGGACAAAGATTGCAGGACTACCATATTCACCAGGATATGGAATTTCCTCACATAGTGTTGTATGCCCAGCAGATGGAGGCGGCACATTCGAGAGAGAGGGAGGCCAAGAGGGCCAGGACCGAGGACCACAGATTCTCTCAGTAGAGGTCCGATGGTGGGACCCAATAGCAGACTCACCAGAGATCATCCACCCCGGCTTCATCAGCATTGAGTGTGTCATCCCGATCTAGACATGATCAAAGAGGGAAAGCATCAGGCTCAAGGGGTTAGAGCAGCAGATCCGCAGATTCCAGCATCCTAGCTTGTCGGAGGTATGGTCGAGGGCACACAGGCCATGTTTGGCATGTTCAGGTGCTTGTTTCGGGTGTGGGCAGCCTGGAACATTCTTAGAGATTGTCCAACTGCGAGGCAAGATCAGGATGGGGCCCGAGGCCCAGCTTCTAGTTCAGCGGCCCCTCCCGCACGCTCAGCACATTAGGGGGAATCTACTAGCACAACTAGTGGTCAGCACCAGAACAGATTCTATGCTTTAGCATCCCGTCAGGAGCAGGAGGTCTCCCCGGATGTGTTCACTGGTATGTTATGAGTTTTCCATATTGATGTATATGTTTTGCTAGATCTGGGGGCTACCTTGTCTTTTGTGACACCTTATGTGGCCAGTAGCTTCGGAGTCAATCCCGAAGTCTTGTCATAACCCTTCTTAGTTTCTACTCCAGTAGGTGACTTAGTTATAGATAGACGGGTGTATATAGATTTCCCAGTCTCAATCCTTCATAAGGTCACCTCAGTAGATTTGATAGAGTTAGCCATGACCGATTTCGATGTTATTCTCGACATGGATTGGCTATTTTCATGTTATGTTCAGTTAATTATAGAAGAACCCGGGTAGTAGAGTTCAGATTTCCAAGTGAGCCAGTCTTAGAATGGAAGGGTAGTTCAGTTGTGCCTGTAGGTCGATTCATTTCGTACATTAAGGCCAGGAAAATGATTTCTAAGGGTTGCATGTACCATCTAGTTAGGGTTAAGGATGTCGAGTCTGAAACCCGACNCCAGTCAGTTCTAGTAGTACGTGAGTATCCAGAGGTATTTCCTGATGGTTTGCCATGTGTTCCTCCTGAGCGGGAGATTGATTTCGGTATTGACCTTTTTCCCGACACGGAGCCTATATCTATTCCTCCCTACAGGATGGCTCTAGCCGAGAGAAAAGAGTTGAAGGAGCTGTTTGATAAGGGCTTTATTAGGCCGAGTAAGTCTCCATGGGGTGCCCTAGTGTTATTTGTCCGGAAGGAGGATGGTTCGCTTTGGATGTGCATTGACTATCGGCAATTGAACAAAGTCACCGTCAAGAAAAGGTATCCTTTGCCCAAGATCGATGATTTGTTTGACTAGCTTCAGGATGCCAAGTGTTTCTCAACAATAGATCTCAGATCCGGGTATCACCAACTCAGGGTTCGGGAGAGTGACATCCCAAAAACCACTTTCAGGACTCAGTATGGCCAATACGGATTTTTTGTTATGTCTTTTATACTAACGAATACTCCTGCAGCTTTCATGGACTTGATGAACATGGTGTTCAAGCAATATATACACATGTTCATGATCGTGTTCATTGATGACATCCTTATATACTCTTGGAATGAGGAGGAGCATGCCGCTCAATTGAGAGTAGTACTTTAGCCTCTCAAGGATCGCCAATTGTATGCCAAGTTCAGTAAGTGTGAGTTTTGGTTGGACTCCATGGCATTTTTGGGCCATGTGGTATCGAGTGAGAGCATCAAGGTAGATTCTCAGAAAATCGAGGCAGTGAAGAATTGGCCCAGACCGGTGAATCCTTTGGATATTTGGAGTTTTTTGGGTTTAGCTGGCTACTACCAGAGGTTTATTGAGGGCTTCTCATCCATTGCAGCACCTTTGACCAAGTTGACTCAGAAGAAGGTAAAGTTCCAATGGTCGGAGGCTTGTGAGAAATGCTTTCAAGAGTTGAATACTTGACTCACTTCAGCACCAGTGTTAACCTTACCTGAGAGTACCGATGGTTTTGTGGTGTATTGTGATGCTTCGAGAATCGGACTCGGGTGTGTATTTATGCAGTGAGGAAAGGTGATAGCATATGCCTCTAGACAGTTGAAAATCCATGAGAAGAATTACCCGACCTATGATCTTGAATTGGCCACAATGGTGTTCATATTAAAGATATGGAGACATTATTTATATGGGGTCTACATGGATGTATTCATGGATCACAAGAGCTTATAATATGTGTTCACACAGAAAGACCTCAATCTACGGCAAAGGAGGTGGTTAGAACTACTCAAGGACTACGATATGAGTGTCCTTTACCACTCGGGTAAGGCTAATGTGGTAGCGGACACACTTAGTAGGCTCTCTATGGAGAGTGTGTCCCACGTGGATGAGGGAAAGAAGGAGCTGGTGAAAGATGTCCATCGACTTGCAAGGTTAGGAGTTAGATTGGTCGACTCGTCCAATGGCGATGTTGTTGTGCAAAACGGATCAGAATCGTCCTTGGTGACAGATGTGAAAGCTAGACAAGACGAGGATCTGAAGTTGGTAAAGATGAAGGAAGCCATTTGAAGTCAGAAGGTGGAGGTCTTCTCCCAAGGGAGAGATGGTGTGTTGCAGTACTAGGGTCACCTATGTGTTTCGGATGTCGCATGAGACTCGTGGATCCTAATACTCTATTCATCCAGCTGCCACCAAGATGTATCGTGACTTGCAGGATATATACTGGTGGAATGACATGAAGAATAATATTGCAGAATTCAAAGCCAAGTTCCCAACTGTCAGGAAGTGAAGGTCGAGCATCAAAGGCTGGGAGGCGTACTTCGGGATATTAACATTCCTACTTGGGAATGGGAAGAGATTAACATGGATTTCATTATAGGCCTACCTCGTACTCGTCAAAACTATGATTCTATTTGTGTGGTGGTAGACAGGTTGACAAAGGATGCACATTTTCTACTGGTGAAAACCACAGATTCAGTGGATGATTATGCCAAACTGTATGTCCGGGTGTTGATTCGACTACATGGAGTGTCCTTTTCCATTATTTCAAACTGAGGTACTCAATTTACATCTCAATTTTGGTGGTCTTTTCAAAAAGGGCTTGGGACTCAAGTTAAACTCAACACAGTATTTCATCCACAAACGGATGGTCAAGTGGAGTGGACAATTCAAACTCTCAAAGACATGTTGAGAGCTTGCGTGATGAACTTTAAAGGTAGTTGGGATGATCACTTGCCACTGATCGAGTTTGCTTACAATAACAGCTATCACTCCACTGTCCAAATGGCACCGTTCGAGGCTCTCTATGGGTGGAGATGTAGATTGCCCATTAGATGGTTTGAGGTTGGTGAGGTAGCTATGATAGGTTGGTTCATGAGGCTATGGTGAAGGTTTAGTTGATAAGGGACAGGCTAAAAATCGCTCAGAGTCGTCAAAAGTCATATGCTGATTTGAGGAGGAGAGAGTTGGAGTTCGAGGTGGACGATTGGGTATTTCTGAAGGTATCTCCCATGAAGGGAGTCATGCGGTTTGGGAAGAAAGGAAAACTCAGTCCCTGCTATGTTGGTCCCTATCAGAATATGAGGAGAGTTGGTAAGGTAGCGTATGAGTTGGACTTGCCCTCAGAGTTATCTTTCGTGCATCCCATGTCTCATGTATCGCTTTTGAAGAAATGTTTGGGAGATCCAGCTCTAGTAGTTCCGGTGGACAGCATTGGTGTAAAGGATGGCCTTAGCTATGAGGAAGTTCCGGTGGAAATATTGGATCGTCTTGTTTGGAGGCTAAGGAACAAGGAAGTAGCTTCAGTTAAAGTATTATGGCGAAATCAGCATGTTGAAGGAGCTACGAGGGAAGCCGAAGCGGATATGATGGATAAATATCCACACTTATTCTCTATCGGCTCAGTTCCGACTTGAGGTATCAGTTTTGCTCTATGACTCTATTTAGTTTCATGTTCGGTGTATGCACGCAAGTTTCTTTTATGTATATTCAGTTCAGTTGTATATTTTGAATCAGAAGTAGTCACTCCATCAGTTTTCGGTTTAAATGATCAGTATTTGAATATGATAATTGTGTGTTTCTATTTTCTGCTTGTTTCCTACATTCGAGGGGGAGATATTGTTATACCTCGGAAGCCCAAAGATCGGACCGGGGAGTTGAAATGGGGAAAATGTAAAAGTTGATGTTGCAGACTCAGGAAGAGTCATGGGACGACTTGTGAGGACAGCCCACGAGTCATCAGGTGACTCGTGGGGATGCCAGTGAGGACTGCTGAAGTTTGGAGAAAAGGGTCCCCACGGGCGTGGAAAAGACTCGTAGTTAGAAACCACGAGTCGTTAGGTCAGCGTGGGATGAGGGAGAAGGAAAAGGGAAGGAAGAAAAGTAGTGTACTTCACGGGTGGTACCCCGAGTCGTGGTCAGCCACCACGATTCGTGGGGTCCACCGTTGCCAACTAGATGAGAAATCCCGGAGAATGAGGCAGTGTACTTAACGACTGGTGACAACGAGTCATGGTCACCCCTGACGAGTCGGGAAGTGGCCCGTTACGAGTCCAGGAGAGTAGACGTGGCAGTGTACTTAACGAGCAGGGTGACGAGTCGTTGCCCTGGACCACGAGTCATCAGGTCGTCCGTTAGGACCACCTGGCAGTAATTTTCTGCAAATTTAGTAAGGGCCTTTTCGTAATTCCTAAGTTCCTAAAGCCTATACTATGTCGTTTAAGGCTCGTTTTAGTGGGTTTAAGGAGGGGAAAACCTATTCTAAGTTATTTCCTTCCATGCATGAAAACTTGAGAGGTTGAAGAGGTGATCTAGAGCAAGTCTTCAAGGTTTTCATTCAAAT
>JACEIK010002951.1:43407-145725 GCA_018107945.1 Datura stramonium
CTTAGCTTCATAAAATTATATTTTTCCTGCAAAACAATGCTAATCATGTTGGTTAGTATAAATTCACATTTTAACTACAATTTACATGAGAATGTAAAAAATCGATGATTAAACAAGATGAAATGACGTATTTGAGTATCACTTGGGCATATAAATATGCCCAAGATCATGTGTCAGAGGTTTACTTCTTTTGTTTGTATAGTATGGGTAGGCCGGGGCCTTGTCCCGACCATCTTATTACTCCTAGAGGCTTGCAGATTGTATTATTTCCCTGTGGGTAGATGTATCGTCCGTGTGGGGCAGTATGTGATTTAGACTATGTGTGTTGGCCGTGTGGGGCCTTGTTTAGCTGTTTATTATTCACAGGTGGCTACAGGCCTTGTCGGCCGGGGGGTTGTATTTACAACCGCTATATAGCCCGTTGTTTTCTTGATTCTAGAGTTAGAGCCATCCTTGCACCAGAGGTGCTTAGGCTCAGGCAGCCCAGCAGTTCAAGTTCTAGTAGGGCACCAGGTGCTAGTCATGTCTTCCAAGGCAGGGCGTGACACCTACGATTAATAATGGCATTTCAATGGTGATCAAGCATTAAAATAAATAAAAACAATAACGCAAGAACTAACAACAATGAAAACTTGAACCAAATGAAATTTAAGCAAATACAATCATTTCTTGTGGCCTCAATCCTAGAAGAAGGGTTTTAGCCACTTATGCTAAAACAAGAACTCAACATGGTGTTCGAATTCATGTATTACAAGAATGGTAAAAAGAAGGAAAAGAAAAGAACCCTAGTATGGAGTCCGTATGTTCCTCCTCCTGCTCCTCTATGTTTTTGCCNAGAACTCAACATGGTGTTCGAATTCATGTATTACAAGAATGGTAAAAAGAAGGAAAAGAAAAGAACCCTAGTATGGAGTCCGTAATGTTCCTCCTCCTGCTCCTCTATGTTTTTGCCAAAATAATACGTGATAAAATAAAAAATAGACCAAGTGTTTAATTTATAGTAAGTGAGATTTTTTCGTGGAGGAACCACCTCCGTGTCATGCTTCCCATTGCGGCAAGAAGCAGGTGGGACACAAACATATCGCGCAGGCATACTGGATATCGGGAGCTTGGCATGGTCGCCTTTGCGTGGCATGACGCCTGTCGTGTGGCATGGCACGGACGCTGACGTAGAGTAGGGATTGATGTGGCACGACGCCAATGTGCAGGCACACTGCCTGGCAGCTCTTCGCGCACTACACTCGCATGGCCTGGCATGACACTTGTAGGCGTGGCACACTGCTGAACGCACATCAAGCCCAACGTTGCACGTTTCCTTGCATTGGCAGCCAACTTCTCTTGGATCTTCATGCCATCACTTTTGGATTCATCCCGAGCTTCCTTGTTATTCATGCATTATCATATGAAGCCCCGTCATTAGCATATTTCACCTACAAAAATGGGCTAATTACATATGTTAGCTCATTCATGTGTCTATGTATGTGTGTGTGTGTATATATATATAATTACATGAAATTACGATTAATTAAATTGACAAAGATAACTAAAACTAAGATATAAAATAGCAATTGCACATATAAATATGCCCAAGATCACTACTCCATACTTAGAGCCTTGTTCGTCCTCGAACAACTCCCTTACATCTCATGCACAAGAAGGACTCACACATCACCAATTAAAGCAAGACAACTCAAGTTAAGGCCACCATGACTAATTTACATGGATAGTTCAAATAGAGCATGTTATATATAACCCAATTAATTCAAGTATAACCAAGTTAAGAGCCCTCAGCCTCAAGAATTGACTTTACAAACACAACAAACTCATGTAAGTTAACTAATCAAGAAGTCCACCATGAATTCTATATTTCCTCAAATATGTGCCCTCACAATAAGAGAGATGCCCATTTTCACTCACAAATTTACAAATTATAACATATATGGGTATATGAATACAATTACACTCACTCTGACAAAGAATTCACATGCAACATGCAATGACCCATATGATTTCCTTTAGTGTATGACTCCACTAATCCAGGAACATCTAGAAGTAAGATCAAGTAGGACTTCATAGGTTGTAATGTAAGCTAAGGGGCGTGTAGATACTATTCTGGCCAGTAATAGTAACTCTCTTCCCTAAGCACTTTTAATAAATCACTTTCTCTTATTAAGAACCCTCTTTTCTTCTTTTACTTCACCTCATATTCTTTTCAACTCTTAGCTTTTTGTTTCCCCAATTCTTTAAGCACACTTATGCCATTAGTAGGGAGTACTTAATCATTACAAACTTTTTCATTCTTTTGTTCTTTTCTACTCCCTACCAAGTGCATTTTGAATATTGCATCTCTAATCTTCTCTTCAACTTCAACACCCAACTATCTCCCTTCTTTTTAATATTCTTACTCCTTTTACTCTTATGCATGTTTCACTTAAGTTCTTGGGAGTTTTGGATCAAATTCAGGTCTATTGAAAGAAAATGATTAAGATTTTATTGTGGCTAACAAAGAATAGGCTAAAGGCCTAATGAAGCTAATTAGGATTATGCGTTATGGGTAGGGAAAGGAAATGATGAAAATAAGATTATTCAAAGAAATGCCTATATCATCTCCTACAATCAATATCACTCATTTCTCTTTGCAAATACACCAGGAAAGTTCTAGACATTACATGATAGCATGGATTATGCAAAGAACCTTACACTCACTGCACATGTTCAATTCAAGATAGACCCATACAGACTCTCAATACAACTTATAACATGACTTAAAAATTAAGCATATAGCATGCAGAGTCATATTCCTGAGCCTAAGTGTCTTAAATAAAGTAATACAATGGCTCAACATGCTTCACAATTAAAATCCACTTGCATCTTACAATCATGTACAACACTCAATAAGAGTATCAAGCAACTAATTAGTTAAGGGTTCAAAAGCAAATTTCTAATGACTAATTTTTCTCAAGACGGTCTTTATCCATCCATCATTGGGAAAAGTCCTTAACTAAGAATAAAGTAGCTATTTACAGACAAAACAAAATTTTATTCTCGATTCAAAGTGTCCCCCATTGGAAAAGAACCGAAAAGAAAGACCAAAGGGTGCGTGAATTGTGCTCAACTCAGACTTCAAATCAAATAAATTTTCAAACCAAGCACAAGTTTCACCCTCAATCAACCTAAAAAATTTATAAATTTTCTTCACCCCACACTTGAAATATGCTATGTCCCTAAAGCATTAATTGAAATTAAGAACAAGGGTTAGGGATACTTTCTGAGGCCTCTGGCCTAACTACCAGCATGTTTTATCTGTTTTTCATCACAAGGGTCATCAACCTCATACTTGTATGTCGGGGCACGATGTGAATCACCCTTCTCAGGATGTTCTCAAACACTTATTCTCTTTCGGGAACCATCTTCTCTTCTTTATAATTTTAGAGGGAAAAACCTCCACACTTTCCCTCTTCAACTCCACCACATCCTTCACCAAATTTCTTCTTGGCGTATGACCAACAACAGACTCAGGCTCATTTGTTAGGAGATCCTTCAAAAGTGGACCTTTGAAATCCACCACCCCACACTGATCCTCTATCAATACGTTGATCTTGCAAAGATCTCTAAAGTGTGTTGGGGTAGTGATATCTTGATACACTCTAAAGAGCTTGTTTTCATCATTCACCCTCATTTTTAGGATGCCAACTCTCATATCAATCATAGCTTCTCCTATGTCCAGGAATGGGTGTCCCAAAATGAGGGATACCTTGTTATCAACTTCAAACTCAAGTATCATAAAATCAATAAGTATGATGAACTTTCCTACTTTGATGAGCAGGTCCTCAATAATCCTCTTCGAGGCCACCTTTGACTTATCAGCCAGCTGGTACATCACTTTGGTAGGCCTTGGTTTTCCCAAACCAATTGTATTTAAAATACATAGAGGCATCAAGTTCACTACCGCCCCTAGATCACTCAAGGCCCTCATCACATCTTTTCCACCTATTTGTACGAGGAGGGTGAAACTCCCTGGGTATTTGAGCTTTTTGGGGATCTTTCTCGTCACCATGAAACTATACTCCTCAGTGAGTGCTATAGTCTGGACATCCACCAGCCTCATCTTGTTGGCCACCACTTCCTTTAAGTACTTAGCGTACTTGCGCATTCCCTGCAAAAGGTCAATCAAAGGAAAATTTATGTGAAGTTATTTGAAAATATCAAACAACTTGTGGAAACAAGCATCCTTCTTGCTCTTCTTGAGCCTTTGCGGAAATGGTGGTAGTGGTATTTATAATGGTTGCAATGTTGATTGTGAATAGTTAATTGCAACTTTTTGATTGGCTCCCTTCTCAGCTGATGAACTTGGTCTGACTGACTCTGTATGCACCTCATTCTTCTTCTCTTTTGTTGGTGCATCAGCCAACTGTTTTCCACTTCTCAAACTTATGGACATGACCTATATCGGTTTTGTATCTGTATCACTGGGTAAACCTCCCAGCAGTCTATTATGCTAACCAGCTGCTAACTGACCCATCTATTTCTCTAAGTTACGAGTGGCCAACTGCTGATTTTTAAGCTTAGCTGTCATTTTTACTTGGTCAGCTGCCATCTGAGTCTGATTGGCCATGATTTTTTTGCAACATCTCCTCAATGTTGTTAGATTGACCACTTATGCCTACCTTGCTGTTTGTACTGCCATTGAGGATGTTGATAAGTTTGACTTTTACCTTGATTACCACCACAAGATAAATTTGGGTGATTCTGCCAGTTCCTATTGTAGGTATTCCCAAAATTCTGATTACTTCTTGGCACATTACCCACAAAGTTGACTGACTCTAAATTTTCTCCGCACAAGTCTGGATCATGCCCGCTGTTTCCACAAATTTCACACCAGCTAGGAGTTGGTTGCAATGCATTTACCTGTGCCTATGGCTGTGCCAAGTTCAGCTTGCCGAATTGAGTCATCATCTGATGTTGAAAAGATGCTAGCTAGGCTACCAACATATTTACATTGTCAACTTCAATGACCCCAGCTGCATTTCTGCTGCCCCTCTAGATGAATCACTATATCACTCTGGATGTTCCTATGCAATTTTGGTCAGCACAGTGTATAGCTCATCGTATTTCTTCTCTAATGCTTGCCCACCCGATATAGAGTCTAGCAAAATTTTTGTATGTGGGTATAGATTCTCAATAAAAGTGTAGGATAGCACTTAATTTGATTGATGATGATAAGAGAAGTCTCTCAATAATGACTTGAACCTTTCCCAAGACAAATATGAATTCTCCTCAAGACTCTGTCTGAAACTCAGGATCTCACTTCGTAGCTTTGCAGTCTTGCCTGATGGGAAAAATCTTATGAGGAACTTCCTGGCAAGGTTGTTCCAAGTTGTGATGGAGTTCAGTTCTCTATCTTCAACCACCTCTTCGCTTCTCCCAAAAGTGAAAATGAGAAAAGAGTGAGCCTCACGTAATCAATTAACACTCCAATAGGGATGAAGGTGTCACGAATTTCTAAGAAATTCCGTAGATGCTACCATGGGTCCTCATGTGTCATTCCAGTGAACTACCCACTTGAGTGCAACAACTGTACCATGTTCTATTTAAGCTCAAAAATATCTCTAGGCTCCGGTCTACGGATGCTAGAAGTAACATTTTTCGCAAGTGGGATTGTCACTTTGTACACAGGTGCCATCTAGGCTAATGCAACCTCGCCTTGTTGAACTTCTAGATGGGATACAGAGTGGAACCTTCCCATCTCAGTTGTTGTAACCTTCTTTCAGGTTCGGGATATGGTTCAACAAACTCTCTATCCCTTGCTAGCCTGCTGCAAGGACAAACCTTTTACATCCAAATAGGATGACCAAGACCAAGTTTTTTTAACACATAAGAAAATTTAAAGGAATACAAAAACAAGAAATTCACTAAATATTGCTATTCCCAGCAACAACGCCAAAAACTTGACTATGCCTTCGGTGCAAGCGCAAACGCAAGCAGTCATACAAGTAATATAGTGACTCTTTGAAAGCTAAATGTCGAATCCACAGGTACTGGATTTTAAGTGAATTAACAAGTTCAAATATCAATTCAAAAATCAAAAGTGCTAATTTTTGTAAGATTTGAAGTTTATTTCTAAATCTAGGGACGATCACAAATTTAATCAAAAAACAGTAATAAGAAGAATCAAGGGTTAAGGACAAACATTCATGTTAAGCTACAATTCACATTAGTTCAAGTATTTGCCTTCATTTTTTGTCTCATAAAATAATTTCCATGTTCATGGTCTTTCGAACCTCTAAACAAAATTGAATTAGCTTCACAACTACATCGTTGAACAGGGATGTGACAACCTAATCCATATGCAATTATCTATGTGGAGTAGTTTACGGTATTAATGCCCTTGGTTATAGACATTTGAACCTCAAACTATTTAACCGAACTTGTCTTCACAACTACATCAAAGAGTGGTGATGTGACAATTTCAAATTCGGTGTCTAGCTATCTTCCCATTTTATAACCAAGCGAGGAGAATTAGATATATGTTTATCCTAACTGTGAATCAACCCTAAGGGATTGAACTCACTTATTGTATTCCTAGTTCTAACCTAGGTTTTTCTCTTTCAAGTTTTCCTACGATTAACAATGGAATTTCAATGGTGATCAAGAATTAAAATGAATAAAAACAAGAATGCAAGAACTAACAACAATGAATACTTGAACCAAATGAAATTTAAGAAAATACAATCATGTCATGTGGCCTCAAGCCTAGAAGAAGGGTTTAGCTACTCATGCTAATACAAGAACTCAAAATGGTGTTCGAATTCATGTAATACAAGAATGGTAAAAAGAAGGAAAAGAAAAGAACCCTAGCATGGAGTTCGTAATGTTCCTCCTCCTGCTCCTCTACATTTTCCCAAAATAATACATGATAATATAAAAAATATACCAAGTGTTTAATTTATAGTAAGTGAGATTTTTGCCTTGGAGGAACCACTTCCGTGTCACGCTGCCTATTGCGACAAGCAGTTAGCGTGACACGGACATATCGTGCAGGCACACTAGATCGGGCTCTTGGCATGGTCGCCTTAGTGTGGCACGGTGCATATTGCGTGGTGTGGCACGGTGTAGGGCCTAGCGTGGAATGGCCCCAATGCGCAGGCACACTGCCTAGAAGCTCCTCACGCGCAGCACTCCCATGGCCTGGCATGACACCTGCTGGCATGGCATGCTGCTGAATGCACAGCAAGCCCAACGTGGCACGTTGCCTTGCATTGGCAGCCAACTTCTCTTGCATTTTCATGCCATCACTTTTGGATTCATCCCGAGCTTCGTTGTTACTCATGCATTATCATATGAAGCTCCGTCATAAGCATATTTTACCTACAAAAAATGGGCTAATCACATATATTATCTCATGCATGCATATATATTAAATTTACATGAGATTATGCTTAATTAAATTGACAAACATGACTAAAACTAAGATATAAAATAGCACTTGCGCATTTAAATATGCCCAAGATCAATACTATTTAGTTCGGGTTAAGGATTCTATGTCTGAAACCCCGACCCTCAGTTAGCTCCTATTGTATGGGAGTATTTGGAGGTGTTCTCATATAATCTACTAGAAGTCCCTCTCGAGAGGGAGATCAACTTTTGGTATTGACCTTCTCCCTGATATGCAACCCATTCTATTCCTCCTTATAGAATGGATCCAACGAGCTAACAGAGTTGAAGGAGTAGTTGAGAGATCTCTTGGATAAGGATTTCATCAGGCCTAGTAAGTCCCTGTGGGGGTGCTCCAGTCCTCTTTGTGCGGAAGAAATATGGTTCTCTCATGATGTGTATAGATTATCTTCAATTGAACAAAGTCACAATCAAGAATAAGTATCCCCTCCCCAAGATTGATGACTTATTTGACCAGCTTCAGGGTGCCAAGTGTTTTCGAAGATAGACCTCAGATCCTTCTATCACCAGCTCAGGGTGAGGGAGAGTAACATTCTAAAGTTGGCCTTTAAGACTCGGTATATCGTCACTATGAGAATGTAGTTATGTCTTTCAGACTAACGAATGCCCCTGTAGCTTTTATGAATTTGATGAACCAGGTGTTTAAGCAGTATTTGGATATGTTCATCATTGTCCTCATAGATGATATCCTGGTGTATTCTCGGAGCAAGGAGGAGCATGCCACTCATTTGATGATTGTGTTGCAGACACTTAAGGACCGTCAGTAGTTTGCTATGTTCAGTAAGTGTGAGTTTTGGTTGCAGTCAGTTAGCCATGTGGTGTCAAGTGAGGGTGTACAGGTAGACACTCAGAAGATTGAGGCGGTGACGAACTGGCCAAGACTTGTCAGTCCTACTGACATCAATAACTTTTTGGGATTAGCTGGCTACTATTAGAGGATCATAGAGGGTTTTTCATCCATTACAACACCATTGACTAAGTTGACCCAGAAGAAGGACAAATTTCAATGGTTCGATTCTTGTGAGAAGAGTTTTTAAGAGCTAAAGACTTGACTCATTTTAGCCCCAGTATTGACCCTGCCAGAAGGCACAGATGGATTTGTGGTATATTGTGACGCTTCTAGGGTTGGCCTTAGGTGTGTGTTGATGCAACATGGGAAGGTAATTTCCTATTCCTCGAGACAACTTAAGACTCATAAGAAGAATTACATAATGCATGACCTTGAGTTAGGAACGGTGGTGTCTGCCTTGAATATTTAGTGGAACTATTAGTATGGGGTGCATGTGGATTTGTTCACGGATCACAAGAGCCTTCAATATATGTTTACTTAGAAGGACATGAATTTGCGGCAAAGGAGATGGCTTGAGCTTGTCAAAGACTATGGCATGAGTGTCTTTTACCATCTGACCAAGGCTAATATAGTGGCTGATGCTCTTAGTAGGTTGTCCATGGAGAGTGTGTCAATGTGGAGGATGAGAGGAAAGAATTGATGAAAGGCGTCCATAAGCTTTCTCGCTTAGGGTTCGCCCTACCGATTCAACGGATGGTAGAGTTATCGTGCAGAATGGTGTAGAGTCTTTCTTGGTGTCCGAAGTTAAGGCAAGTCAAGATGAGGATCCTATTTTGGTGAAATTGAAGGAAGTGGAGTGGAATCATAAAGTGGATGTTTTCTCCTAAGGGGGAGATGGTGTTCTCCTATATCAAAGTTGATTTAGTGTTTGGTATGTGGATGACTTGAGAGAGCGGATGCTGAGAGTGGCTTATAGCTCTCAGTATTCTCTCCATCCAGGTGCCTCGAGTGACTTATAGAAAGTCTATTAGTGGAATGGGATGAAGAGGGACATTGTAGAGTTTGTGGCTAAGTGCCCGAATTACTATCAGGTGAAGGTTGAACATTAAAGGCTGGGAGGTATGCTTCAGGATATCAACATTCCTACTTAGAATTAGGAAGAGATCAATATGGACTTCATTATAAGGTTCCCTCGTATACACCAACAGTTGATTTTATATGGGTGATTATGGACCGGATGACCAAGTCATCACATTTTCTACCAGTTAAGACTACGAATTTAGCTGAGGATTATTTTAGGCTTTACATTCGAGAGTTAGTTCGGTTGCATGGAGTTCCATTGTCTATCATCTCAGATAGGGGTACTCATTTCACCTTTCAGTTTGGAGAATGTTTTCGAAGGGCCTTGGTACTCAGGTGAAGCTTAGCACAGCCTTTCACCCATAGGCAGATGGGCAGGCCGAGCGGACCATTCAGACTCTTGAGGACATATGGAGAGCTTGTGTGATTGATTTCAGGGGTAGTTAGGAAGATCACTTGTATCTCATTGAGTTTTCCTACAATAATAGTTAACACTCCAGCATTCAGATGACTCCCTTTGAGGCTCTTTATGGGCGGACATGTAGATCACCTATTTGATGATTTGAGGTAGGTGAGGCTACGTTTATAGGACCTGATTCAGTTCAAAATGCTATGGAGAAAGTTCAGCTTATTCGAGAGAGGCTGAAGATAAGTCAGAGCCGTCAGAAATCATAAGTAGATATTAGGAGGAGAGAGCTTGAGTTTGAGGTCGATGATTGGGTATTTCTTAAGGTGTCACCCGTGAAGGGAGTTATGAGATTTGGCAAGAAGGGGAAGCTTAGTCCCCAATATGTTAGTCCTTATAGGATTTTGAGATGGGTTGGTAAGGTGTCTTATGAGTTGGAGTTTCCCGCAGCGTTAGCTTCAATGCATCCAGTTTTCCATGTATCTTTGTTTAAGAAATTCCTTGGCGATCCAGCCTTTCTTGTACCGATGGAGAGCATTGGGGTGCTTTCCTATGAGGAGGTTCCAATTGAGATCCTTGAACATTAGGTTTTCAAGTTAAGGAAAAAGGAGGTAGATTCCATGAAGATTTTGTGGAGAAACTGATAATGCTCAAACTCACACTTCCTGGCAAAGTCTGAAGCAGACATTGTCAATAAAGAACCCAACAAAGAGGTTGGGGTCAAACCCACAGGGAATAAGTAAGATCTAGACTAATGCTGATACTTAAACTTGTTGGTAAGTTATCTCCAAATTGGGGGATTTCAAAGAAAAAACAATATTAAAGGAAGATTATAATCGTGGTTATTATCAACATTTGCAAATAACTAGGGTAAGTGTTCCCCATGGATTCATAACTACTTGGGGTACACACACGTGATCAATCCCAATGCTTACTTGTAGAATTGATAACTAGGGTTCATCTAAATGACTGGTTCTTCCCTATTGGATGACTATACTTAATCACCGAGTCAGGTCTCATGAGAAATTTCAAACTAACCATTATCAGAGGGCGAGGAAACGTCCGACAAGGTGGCGAAATTGCAGGAACAATAGTTTTCCTACGAAGGGGAACCGGGCTTCAACATCTTGAAGGACGGCTTGCCATGAAACCCGATTTCAACATCCTAGAGGACGACTTTCCAAGTCAGTCGAACAGTAAATTTCATCATAGACATAAAAACTTTTCCCTACAAAATGGGTTGGCTTCTATATCCAACCAGATGGTTTGCCAAGCTACTCAACTCAGGAAAACTTTTACTCTACTAATAAATTTAGCTATTATAAACTTTAAAAAGATATTGTACTTGTAACAAGCTAGCTTACCCAATGTGTTGAGGCCCTATACTACTTCAAGGATCTTCCATATCATACCTTTTGAAAGGAATAACAAGAGNATGGTTGAGGAAGCAAAAACTGATAAGTAGACTCTCAAAAGCAAAGGATGGCCTTTTGAAAGGAATAACAAGAGAGAATTTAGCAAACACTCATATTATTGAACATAGGAAATTTTTACAGACTCTTTCAACTCTACTTGACTCTTACTCTAATTCTTTTTGACTTTAATTTACAATGTGTAACTTAGTCTCCTTTATATAGGGGTTAGTAGAATACAAGATAGACTCGGCACACAATTCTAGACAGCCTAACAAAACGAAATTGGTACACCTATTTACATGGCCCAATAAAAACAAATCTGGCATGCTTATCTAGGCACACTCATCTACAAAGCCTAATAAAAACAAAAGCCTAATAAAACAAATATACTAATAAAAGAGCTACCCTAATATGTCCAAGGAAGCCCATGTGATGGCATGTGAAGTGGGGCCCGCTTTTGTCTTCATATGGGTAGTAAATTTCGGCGGGTAGTATGAGGCGGTGAGCTTTCAGATTCCTGCACACGTCATCAACTATTATCTGGTGGGACAATGTTTGGAGGTGTCGCTGGTGGGTTTGAGCATCCTTCACCTGGATTCCATCGGAAGCCATGTTTTTCTTTGAAGAAGCTTGTATCATTCAAGCTCCATTTCAACGATCTTGTGAAGTAACATTTTTTGCTTGACCTTCTTGCAATGGCTTGCTCCATATTTTGACAGCTTTGTGATGGAGTATTTGATGGAACATTTAGTCTTATATGTGTGATGGCCTGAGTGATCTCATCTCTGGTGATCTCGTAGGGTGCTTGATATTTCTTTGCTACTTGTCGGACTTCTTCCCAGTGAGGATGTTTATCAGTATGGTTCCATGGCACCCATTCTTTTTGCCAAACCTATTTTGGAATGAATTTATTTTGCTAGAAGATAAATCTTGGTGCTTCATAATATTCATCTTCCAAGGACAAAATAGAGACTGGAAATCTCCAACAATCTGGCTCAGCATGGACTTTCCCGTTGATTAACTTTATCGGTCGATGTAGCATGAACACCTTTGCATCGTATGAATTCTTGAAACATTGAACCTAGTATTTTCATGGCCTAAAACACTGTAGGAGTATTTTCAAAGCTGGTTCAATATTGTTAAAGTCCTTGAATATGTTGCATTTGAATTCCATCAGGATATGATACAGGTGACATAAGTACCAGAAGAACCATAAGAGTTTATGTGGAAAATCATTGGCAAGTCGTATGAACACATGACAAAACGGGTATTCTAGATTGACTCCATATGACTTTAGGATGGATACTCCATATTCTCTGAACACCTGTAGCTCATAGAAAGTCCATCATTTGATTAGGATGGATGGATCGAATTGGTCTACATATTGACTGAACAAGTACGGTGGATGGCTAGGCATCCTTGATGACCTGGAACTTGGTGGGTTGCTAATCATGAATACCTGGCCAATTGGTTCCTTCATCTTCTTGGGTTTCTCTGGAAAAAACCTTTTTACGAATTCATCTTGTCTGGATAGGAAATCTTTCAGGAAATTATCTTTCCCTTTCAGGTGCTTGACCTGGAATTTATAGGGGGAGAACCATTGTGCCCATCTAAGAATTTGCAGATGTTGAAATATCTTTGGATTTATCTAGATCATCTTCGGAAATGCTTTCATATCCATCTCGATCAGGAATTTAATGTGAAATAAGAAGAAATTGAACTTCTTGATCCCATTCTTCACAACAAGAATTTCCTCGGAGGTGGAATGATAGTGTTGTTCCATATCTTTAAATCTTTCGCTAGCATATTCACATATCTTCCTATGACCTTCTTTTTAATTGAGAAGAACTGCACTCCAATATTCATGTCACGAACCGAACGTAGACCCAGATGGTAACACGGGACAAGGAGCCCCGAGAGACTCCGAGTCGACCCATGACATGAACATTCATCTCACTTCATATCACTTAGAGCGGAATACTGAACATATGACATAGCAGAAACATAAACATAACATAACATAGCATGACAAGCGGAACGTACTAAAATACATAACAACTGAGTACTACAATTAGTCTGAAAGCCTCTATCATATCAGATAGGTTGATGGGACAACATCCCCTACTAGCCCAGCAAAACTGAAACAAAAGGAACATCATTGTCTAAAGATATAACCCTCGGAACATGAGGACTCACCAAAAGGGTTGATAGCTAGACTCTGAAATGGACTACTGACGGAGCTGAGCCTGAGAGCCGGGCCCTGTATCATGAAATGATACAACATAAAGTAAGAGGTAAGTATGTGGATGTACTTAGTATGCAAGGAAAGTAAAACGAACATTTAAAATATATAAAAGCTCATAAATGATCATAAGAGTAGGACAACATGCTCATAACAAAAATAACATACGATAACATAAGGCTCAAAACATTTGTAATTCAGTCGTAATCATAATCATAATAGAAAAGCCTTATTGAACATGACTTGAGCCAATATACATAATCATAAACATGCATAAATCATGAGGAACAATGGGAGATTCTTATAACCGACATACTCCATATGAGCACATGTGGAGCCTGACCTCTAGCCCTAGTCGGGAGGGCGTTCATACCTTGCCAAGGGTAGAACCCTGAAGGACTTGATATCACACATGAAAGGGCCCAGTTGGGCAAGGGGACAGTCACAGGGGAGGTCCCATCATGTCCTACAGAGGCACATAGTTATTAGGGGCAAAACCTGGGCCCCAAACTACTCGGTGTTAAATACTACTCCTAAAACATATATAATGCTCATAGTATATTATGCATGAGATTCATGGGCTAGTTGAATTAGGATAATCATAAACATGCTTGTAAATACGTGAACTAGCCATGAGGGTAAGGCCCGTGAGTCGGCCAAAAACATAATTAGTAAATCATGGGATTCATGCATACTTGTAAATCATATATATACTTTGTAAATCATCAATCATAATGGGTATTTGAATAATTCCATAATTCNCAATCATAATGGGTATTTGAATAATTCCATAATTCAAATCATAAATCATGACGGGTTTATGGATATCAACAATTGGAGTAAAGATCATAACACGATTCATCATAGAACAAGTATAATTAGGATTAATTTAGTAGAAATCAAAATCAATAAATTTTATAATCAAAATAGTCACAGAATCTGGTCATAATTCATAAAATATGATGTAAATCACGAAAGATAATAACTCGTTGATAAAACATTAGAATTCCACAAGGTTTAAGTTAAAATCCCATAAGATTTTTTATCAAACTTCATGAATTAGGAGAGATTGGTCATGGGTGTGAATGAAAACACCCATTCATAACCCTACATACCTGGGGAAAATCAATTCTCACCATTCCTTAAAAGTCCAAAGGAAATTGATGAAGAAACCTTGAAGACTAGTTTGATTACCTCTATTTTTTTTCTAACTTTTGCATGCATGAGAATGAATTGGATAGAAGGGCTTAACCTATCTTAATAAACTTAGAAAATAACTTAAAACAACATATTTTAGGACTTTAGAGCATAGGAATAATGAAAATGCCCTTAATGAAATACCTTGAAATTCTTCACTAAGCGAACCAACGACCGGACTAATGGATCGTTGGAGGATAGCACGACTCGTGGTATCCATCCGTTGTCTGTACTTTCCAAAATCCTTGGTCTCAAGTTCGAACCATAGTTAGACTGGATGAGTCGTCCTTCCATGCAACGGGTCGTCACATCGTCTGTTGTTTGCCCCCTTTAGATCCTGCACTAGTCCTTCCAACGAGCCTTACAACGGCTCGTTACTTCATCCAAAAAGTTGTGGTTTCCTTTTGTTAGGTCCACTGGAAATATACCTATCCCCCTACAATGGCTCTAACCACGACTCGTTACCTATCACGACGGGTCGTTACTTCACCCGTTGTTACTCACTGACACCAGACCAACACCTCCCACGACTGCTTCCAATGGGTCGTTGGTTGGACCAACGATCCGTTGGGTCATCCGTCCTACAACATTTTTACTAGTTTTAGAAACTTCCAAGTTTAAATCTCGGGTCTAATCTTAGGCATTTCTGGGGTATTACAATTTAACACTAGCATCAGTTTGCAATATCTTCTTTCCATTTGAAGGAATATGGAGAGTTTTCACCTGTGGGGCACCTGTTTAATTTTTTGGACTGCTTGATCATTCTCCTTACCCCAAACTTGAGCATTCTTCTTGAGCATCTTTGTAAGTGGAGAGATATGTGTAGAGACTTCAAGAATAAATCTCTAACATAAGTTATCACCCCTAAAAATTATTGAAGCTGCTTTGTGGTGAAGTTGGTGTCTGGAAATCTGAGCAGTTCCTGACATATGTGTGGACCTGGACTGTATGATCCATTGCTAAAATGCATCCCTAATAAATCAATGTCTTTCTAAACAAGGACCATTTTCTTTGCAGAGAGCATGACTCCATTTTCCTTTACTATATCATGAAAATGACGAAGTAAGGCAAGGTGTTCCTTAAGAATATCACTGAATAATAGGATATCATCAATGTATACTAGTGAGGTGTGGAGGATAGGCTGGAGGATTTTGATCATAGCTATTTGGAATAGAGAGGGTGCAGTTTTCAGCCCAAATGGCATAACCTTCCATTGAAAGTGTTGGTCAGGAATGCAAAATCCAATTTTTGGTCTCTTCTTAGGATGTATCCCCAATTGCCAAAATCTAGATTTAAGATCAAACATGGAAAAATATCTAGCTTTGGCTAAGTGGGGAAATAGGGTGAGCCTATTTGGCATAGGGAATTTATCATCTTGGAGGAAATGGTTAAGAGGCTGCTAGTTTATGACTAATTTTAGTTTACCTTTTGTCTGCTCAGCCCTCTTGTTGACGTAGAAAGCTTCACATGCCCATTGTGAATCAGATGGTTCGATCAGTCCAAACTCCATTAGTTCAGCACACTCCTTTGCAAGTTGAAGATGCTCCGGATTCATACCTGAGTGGCTTGCCTTGGTTGGGTTGATGTTTTATTAATTCTTGAACGAGAGTTTGAAAAAACTCTTGGTTCACCCAGGGTGGATTTTTGCACTTCTTTATAAACTCCTTGTGGGATTCAACACATGAATGTTCCATCAATTGTTGTTTGATTTCTCTGATCTGCTCGTCCTCAGTGATTTGGAATTGGTGTGACGCTTCTAAGTATGGCTTGAATTTCTTTTTGAATGCTATTCCATAAGCTCCAATATAGAGTCGATCCTTGAGTTGTCTATAGATGTCGAACCCAATTATAGGATCCTTTCCTAGGACATCTGATTCGAACATCTTTGTTCTGAACTTTAATCCAGGGAAGAAATCAATTGTTATCAGGTGTTTTGTGATGACTGTGGTTGTTAAAATTCCATTTGATACAGTGTTGAAGTTATTGAAATGGGAAATCCATTGATCATCAGGAAGGACTGCGGGATTCATCAACGATGATGCTGCACCAGTGTCCATGAAGGTAATAACCTGAATCAGCTTATCCCATTTGGATGGATAAATGTTCAGTTGGACTTGAAGAATATTGATAATGTTGTTGATCTCTTCCTCAGCCTCTGAAATCTAGTAATGTTCATGCCCATGTTCTTCATATATATCAATGGAGAAAAGAGTGCCCTCTGATGGTTCATCATCTACTAAAAGAACTAATTCAAGATCATTGTCCTTGACATCAACATACTCTTCTATCTCGGTAAGAAGTCAGATAGATCTTCTATCTTGAGGATAGTTCCTTGCAAAGTGTCCAATCTTGTGGTAGATAAAGCGTCTATCTTTCTTTAGGAACCTTCTTGGACGCTTTCTTTTGAAGTATTTTGTTCGCCTAGTGAATTTGGATCTTCCGTCGATTGTCTTTGGCCATTTGAACTTCTTGTATTTCTTGAATCTTCTTTGCCTTCTAGGGACATGGCAAGAGCAACTGGACCCGGTGATTAGGTCAGTTTTGCTGCAAGCTTTATCAAGTGCTGGATTATTGTGCATGATCTGCTTTAGAATAGATCTCTTTGTATAGATATCTTCCAGTTCCATGAAAATTGCTTTCCTTATATAGCCGACTTGGGGGATTGTGATTGACTAGAACTTTTTCTTGATAATCATCATGGTTCGTCCTGCTAACATCTTTAGCAAGGATGAAACAAAGGCCTGATGTTGAATATCAATGACATCTCTGTCGAATGATACATATTTCATCTAAAAGAGTTGTCTTTGTAGCTTTTCTTGCCTTTGGCTTGTATCTCCACAAAAGACTTCATGTAGAATTCTAATGTGGAAAGAAAAGTCTTGGGATGTGAGGAACATATTTTTATCATGTATTCCCAGTGAGGTCCACCAATCTCTAAGGATGCCAGAGAACCTTGACGTGAATTCAGACAGGATTAGATACTTCTCTCCCTCTACCAAGGGTTCCATCACCATCCAAGTAAGGAAATCTTGGATCCTTTGAGGCCATTTTGTAACCTTAACATCATCGATAGTGAAAGTATGGAACCATCTCCAACCAAATTTAGTGTTGGTTGTTCTGGTCTTCTTTTCAAAATTAGATCATCTTTCATCCTGTCTTGATCATCATCGACTTTAGAAACGGTTGGTTCTCTTGGCCAGTTCATGTATATCGGTGGATTGTTTTCCTCGGAGGTGTCTAGTGAGAGATTCCTACTTGACTCATAATCCGCTTCTTCAGTTTCTTCTTCAGTAGGATCGGTATATGTTGTTTCTTCAATACTGGATCTTGTGCTATCATTGTCTTCCAAGCCATAGAGGTCCGGAACAACTTGATCTGAGATCATCATGTTTTATGGATCTGGCTCTTTAGAACTTTCTCCAACCTCGTTCCTTCATTTGGCCTGATTTTCTTCTACAAGAGCATCTTTCTTTTCCCAAACCCATTTTGCAATGTCAAACTCGGTTTCCTCTTTGGATTTTTGAGTGTAGGATATTGGTTCATGTTGAATGAAAAGAGAAGTAGTACCAGGGTGGACCAATTTAGGTGGTGAGTATGTCTATGACGACATAGGGAAAAAGGAGGACTTTGTAGAGTGGATTTGGGATATTTGTGGCTGAAAAGGTTATGTCTCAATTGTCTTATTTGTTCTCTAATACCAGCCATCTATTATTGTTGCTATGAAAAGAAGTGGAAAAGTGAGGTTCCCGGTGGACAGATCTCATACTGCATATTCTGCAGTCGTAATTCCAAGGCTCGAGTAAGACCGACATGTTGATTGGATGTTTGTTACACTTTCTTCTCAGTGTTTTCCACCTTGCTCATCATCTTGTTCTGTGTATGAGAAACGTTCTTGAGGGAAGTGTCGATGTTGGTCAACACTTTGTTTTGGCAGATTGCATTTTCTGATGGTCAGTTGATCGTAGCTTCAATATCACTTGTTGGTGGCTTTTCTCTGGTAGGAAACACAACATTTTTCTTTGGTATTTTGGGTGCATGGTTTACACCATCTTTTTCAAAAGGTCGTTGTGAGGGGAATTTTGGAGTATGACTGGAGCTAGATGGACTCATCATAAAGATTTGAGGATTGTGAGGTGTTTTGGTTGGAGTAGGTAGAGTAGGACAATCTTGAGATTTGTAGGAGACAAGGAATTCGTACTTTCTTGGGCGGTTCAGGGAACCGATAGATGGATCCCTATCTTCATATCGCTTACATAATTCCTTTTCTAAGCATCTCCCCTTCTTCTTTTTGGGTTTGGCTCTCTTCTCGACATATTCAATTTCATCCTCCAGACATTCTTGGCAGTCACATTCGATATCCCAAGGGCAGTGGCCTGTGAAGGGACATTTGAACTGCCATATTTCACAACCTTTATGATTGAACTGTTTGATCCAATCATGTTCACTCATGACAGCTGGAAGGCTCCAATAGAATGCATCCTCTTCATCTTCAGGAAATGATACAGATGTAGGTTGGTACATATGAAGAAAAAAGGTTGTGCTGTTTGGTTTTTTGAGATGAGAGTGGTCAAAGTTGATGGCTACAGTTTTATCCTGTTTTTTGACAAAGATTGGTTTTGTGGATCGAAGAGGTTCAATAGGAGGTTTTCTCATCCACTCATACTTGGTAACCCATGAGTCAGGAAGAATATTGGTACCAGTTCTTCCTTTGGTATCTTTTTGGGTATTTGGTTGCATGTGGTAGTTCCGTTGGTGGCGTCTACATGTAGCAGTAAAGCATCATCTCCACTTGGAAATGAAAGATCCATAGCATGATTCTAAATTCACCAAGCTATCTGATAGTGAAGATTTGCCTAGATAGCATCTCTAGCTTATGAAGCTCCTTGTATTTGGACTTGGATCTTTAAAGCTTCTTTCAGATATGGGTCACTGAGGGACATGTTGAAATTTGGATATAATGTGACAAAGACTGTCCCAGCATTCAAGGTTACCACAGTTGTACCCAAATTAGCATATTGGTACTCTTGGTATTGAGTATCAAGGAGTGAAAGGCGTGCAACAACAGGTTGGCCTTTGCTTCCACGATATGACAAGGCGATTCAGACAACACCAAAATGAATATGGGTGAATCCGTGATTTTTCCATTGCTTTGGAAAATCACCGGGAATTTGTTGGGTGACAAATTATTCCACTTGAGTATGAAGAATAGGATATTGATCGAGTTTCAAAGCAACAACATATTTCATTACCCCTTTAGGTTTATGTTGGACTAAGAAATGGATTTGTAACCATGGATGGGTTGTATTTTTAGCAAAGGCAAAGTATTGATTTAGGAGAGGTATGTAGGTAGAGGACACTTTATTTTCATCTGGGAGAATATCTAACTCATAAAGATAGTCATATTTACAAGAAAGAGTTTTACTAAGTGTAGGAGACAGGTATTTTGGTGACATATTTACAAAGGCTAGACGAAGAAGGAAATTTACAAGTAGTGGACGTAGACGAAAAAGACTCACTCATAGCTATTCAAACTACTCCTTCCTCCAAAAGGATGGGCTGACTCTGATAACTATCCTGCAACCACAGCTCAAGTTAATACAATGATCATAAAGACCAAGGATGTTGTAATTCTCTTTTCCTAATCTATACTTCTCTAGGTTCAAGAAAGTAAAGAATTGGGGCAAGTCCTAACATTATACACCGTTAAAAACATTTAAAGATGAAGAAAATACAATACAAATGTTTAGTAGATTTTGAATTACTTTTGTGTAACTCTATTTCGTTAATTCACCATGGTTCCTACAACCCCTAGTTGTGGAGGTTTTAGCCTCTCATGATTGTAAGTTTATAATTAGAATTCATAGACAAACACATAATGAAATACTTACAACAATAATTGGAAGAAAACTTTATTTGAATATCAAAGAACAATCTCAAGAACAATAGATGAAATCAAGTGTTTCATCCTAATAATTACTCTTCAAAACTTGATAAAAATTCACAAATACTACTCTTCACACGTCTGTACTACTTCCTTTTTGGCTTCTCCTACTAAAATAAAACATAAAAGGTATTTGTATATACATTAGAAACTTTTTCCTAAGATAACAGGGAATATTCCATATCTGGCGCCGACTGTATTACAACCTGATCCTACAAAAGGTATTTGTAAAGAAAAATGGTTCATTTAAGGCTCAAAATCAGGATCAAGAAAATCATGTTATTTTGGTAGGGTCATTTAAGCTAGAAATGGGCTAAACAAAAACAGCTTATGATCCTTTCTTAACCAACCATCCTAAAACTTGTGTAAAGACCAACCGGGCAAGTTCTAGATCCTCTACACAGTATTGAACTAGGTATCAGACCTCACTCACTCATGATACATGTCTTTCATTCACTCTACCTATCCAATTTATACATGGTTAAAAAAACTATTCATGCTAATACACTAAATGACATAAAAAGATCCACAGAAATCATGCTTTGCAATCAAAAAGTACATAGCTAACCATCAAAAATTTTAAAACAGAGTCAATTTTTACAAATTCAAAACTAGTGCAATTTATTAGCTGAGTACTCCTAAGCTACTTTCCAATTAAACAAAAATCACAAAAATAAAATCCTAAACATGCCGGTTCTACTAGATAGTATGCCCAAGGGAAAAGAAACACGACTAGAAAAACCATCAGAAGAATCAAAATACCAAAAATACAAGTACACCCCCTCCCCTTTCTAAAAATCATGCTTCATCCCCGAAGCATAAAATGTAAAGCAAAAGGAAGGGAACATACCTGTGGCGCACTAAGTGCTCCTATCATCCTGCGGAGGTGGTACCTCCACTGAAATCGTGGAACTGGCGGTGGCCAGCGCACTCATTGGTGTATCAGTAGGGGGAGTGGCTACTGCTTAGTAGTAATGGTCACCTCTATGACCTATGGAATCACTGGGGTTGAATATGACTCACCCGAAGGGTGCCTGCCACCCGCAAGCTCTGTATGGGCCATGGTGGAGCTACCCGCTCCTCTAGCTCTCTCAAGAAGATTCGACCGATGCTTGTCATGAGTCTGTTGATTCTCCAATCTTTCTTGCTTGTTCTCTTTCTTATCTCTCTTCCTCTTCTTCTTTGGGGTTTTGTCTCCAACATCCTTAGACACCCTCTTTTTCCCTTTATCCTTCTTGGATCCTATAGGCTCCCAATAAGATGCCATATCAAGATCCTAGTCAATACCAACGTCAAGGTCAGGAAGAGTGGGGGGTGCTATGATTCCCGGCTACCATGATGAAAGCTCGGCCACTTGACTCGGAAGAGCCCCTAACTCCTCACAGAGGCTGCCCGTGTCAGTCTGCTTAGCCATATGCATGTTGAATTTTCTCTCAAAACCATCTAGCCTGACATGTAGGGCATGTGCAGCTGTATCAATCTCAACTTTTACCCAAGGCTTGATGTTTTCCATCATAGATTGAACCTTCTTCTCAGGTATGGTCAGTCTCTTGGAATGCTTCTGGAGAAATTCCTAAGGCACTAGCATGTACGCAGCTGGAGTCTGGCTCGAAAGGCTCATAGGTGGTGTGGTGGAGGTGCTAGGAGCTGCATCTATAGTGGTGCTTAAGTGTTGTAGTGGTTCTTTTTTCCAATTCTCACTCCTTCACTCTTTCAAATTTTTCACTTAAGCGCTTAGGAGTTTTGGATCAATTTCAAGGCTAATGAAAGAAAAAGGATTTAGCTTATGTTGTATCTATCAAAGAATAGGCTTAAGGCTCAATGGGGATAACTAGGATTGAATATTAAAGGTAGGTAAGGCAAACATTAAATATTTGGCTCATTCAAAGAAATGCCTAAATCATTTCCTACACTCTACATCCTTCATTTCATTTTATATACACACCAGACAAGTTCTAGACACTCCACAATAGCATGAAATATTCAAACATCTTACACACATAGCACATGCTCAATTCAAGACACATTCAGCAGACTCTTAACTCAGCTCTTAACTCATTTAATAAAAAATATGCAAAAATTAAGCTTTGTGCACATAGAGTCAAATTCAAGAGCCCAGTGTCTAAAACAAAGTTATACACTTCTTGCATGCTTCAACACTAACCACATTCGCATATTACAATCATGTATAGCACATAACAAGAACATCAAACCATCAATTAGCTATGGGTTCAAAAAGAAAAAATTTATTCTTCTTCTGCCTCAAAGACCCCCCCTCCTCCTCCCCGTCGAAAAGAAACCGACAAGAAACTCACAGGTGGGTAGTAGAATCATGCTAAAATAAAAATGTTCCTTTAACCAATACTTATCAAGCACTAAATTCACCCAAAATCATTAAGCACAAAAATTTGAAATTTCCCTTGAAATTTTCCTCACCCCACACTTGAATCATTCTATGATCTTATTTAAAATTTTTAAAATTAAAATTTAAAGATGGTGAGAAATACTCCCCGAGGCCTTGAGGCCTAGCTAACATCATGTTTTTCTTTCTTGCAACACGTGGTATTCCAACCGCACACTTTCCTCATTCATGCTTCTTAGCTTCCTCCTCCAAGGGTACTCGTACTCTCCATTTGTGCTGAAATCTCCACCAAAAACAGCAACAAGATGAAAATAAACAAAATCACACAAATGCAATAAACTAACTGGTACCTGTAGTACCCTTGGGTTGACTCCCAAGAAGCACCTAATTTTACGTCGCGGAACGACGCACCGTCACCACTTTTCCTCCACTTTGAGGATATGAATCTCACCCCTAATTCTTATCTAATTTTCTTATGTTCTGCAGGTGAAAATTTAAAGGAACAAGCAAAATGCGCTGTTGCATTTATTGGCCCTTACGTAAGTGAAGTCATTTTTTGCTTCCTCAGAATCGGTAAATTTCCGAATGCAGGGGGCTTGTTCCTCCCTAGCTCTTTCACAATCTTGAAGACTCCTATTTCTAGGCTGTAACCCAAACTTAATGTCGAAATGCTTACAAAGGTGGTACAATATGCCCAACTCTAAAACGCATTGTGCTTGACTTCCTACTTGTGTACACCTTTCTCTACATCAACATCTAATTCCCAATGAATGTCAAATGGGTGGGACTCTAACTTCCTTCTTTCATAAAATTCACTGGCCATATGTGTAAACCATAACGGGATCATGAAAGCCACTGTTGCGCTTCTTCCAAGAACTCACCATTTTCTTCTCGTAGTTCCTTGATTATCGCATAAGACGGTTACTTTCAAATCATCGCAAGCTTCAGCCTCATCCTTCATCTTCGTGATATTGGCACTTATCATTTCTAAGGCCTCTCCATTTTCCTCTCGCCTGAATTCCTAATACTTCCATCTCCTCCTTCATTACTTATGTTTGCTCCAAGACCTCGCTTTTATCATGTTTTCTATTCGAGCTTGGTGTTCCAAGTCCTCCTCTTCATCATGCCTGTATTAATCAAAAACAACATAAGGGTCATAGTAGGGGCTTGGGGGAGGGGAGATGTACTGACAGCCATCCCAATGGCCATTTTGACCACCACATATATTGTAAGTATTACGTTGTTGCCACAAGTGGGGTCCTCCACAATTCATAAAGACTCACCAAAGTAGGAGTATCCACCATTCAACCCATTTGTATTCCATGATGTAATGTTAAGAAGGGTATCAGACTAAAAAAATTAAATAATTTAAAACAAATATATATAAAACTTTTTTTCAAAATAAAAGATAGATACTAACACAAACAAAAATTCTCCACTCTCACCAATCCCCGGCACCGCCAAAACATGATGTGCCCGCAAGTGTACGGGTTGTAGAAGTAATATAGTATCCTTTTAAGATCCGCATGTCGAACCCATAGGGACTGGTTCAACAAATTATCAATTTCAAGTGTTAGTTAAGAAGTCGGTTTAAGAAGTTTTCGATAAATTATAATTAAATCTTAGTGGTGACACGAAATAACTGAAGCAATTCAAACAAAACTAGAGTTAAGGCCAGATAATCAGCAATGCTACAATTCAGTAATGGGTTAAGTATGAAATTATCAATTGTTGTCTCACATAATTGGAATTGCATGTTCATGGTCTTCCGAACCTCTAAACACTACAAACTAGCCTCACTACTACATCGTTAGTTAGATGCTGTCATTTCTAGTTCGGAAGTACTACTACGTGGATGTGGTTTATGGGGTTTATGCCCTTGCTTGGGACTTCCACTCTCCAACCATTTAACCAAACATAGCATCACAACTACTTACAAGTGGAGTACAATTCTAAGTTGGTGCCTTTCTATCTTCCCATTTTATCAACCCCATGCAAATTAGGTATATTCCTATCCTAACCACAAATCTTATCAAAGACAAGAACTTGCTTCCTACATTCTTATGTTCTTGCCTAGGTTAGCTCTTCCAAGCTTCCACCCAAGTTTAACCCACTTGTTTTCATGGTGATCAAGAATAAAAACAACAATAATAAAGATTTTAAGACAAAACAACAACTAACAACTCAACCCAAAACGAATCTAAGCAAATACAATCATATCCATGTCCTCAACCCTAGATGGAGGGTTCTAGCCAACCATGCTTGTACAAATACTCAAAACCATGTTTATAATAGCTACTTACAAGTATATATGAAATTAATGAAGAAAATATGCACCTGGGCATAGCAGCCTCTCTGCCCTCTTCGCGCCTCCCTTCGGTTTTTAAAGAAATCGCGTGTGCCCTAATTTGGGGCAAGGTTCCTATTTATAGTAAATGAGAATCTGCAGATTTTTTGCCTGTGTAGGAATGGAAATGTGTCACGGAGGTGAACGAGCTTGCGCCTCTGGTGACACTGAGGTAACGCGTACTCCCCGCCACCGAATGTGCCAAAAATGTAATTTTCGGCCAACTGTTGCCGCGTTGGCAGCGTGCCAAGACCCCTATCGCGTAGGGTGCCAGTTATTGCATGTTTTCTGTTGACTTTCACATTATGCTCTTGATTCCATTCCTCCACTTCACAAAATCATGAATTAGTTCCTAAAATGCATTATTAACCTTCAAAAAATAGGACTAATCATGTTGGTTAGTATATATTCACATTTACATAAAATCACATGAGAATGTGTATAAATAAGTAGATAAACAAGACTAAATTGAGTTAGAGTAGCACTGGCATGCACCATGCCCAAGATCACAACCCCACACTTAAAGCCTTGTTCGTGCTCAACAAACATTTTACATCTGATGCACATGAAGACTCGTACATAGCTGATTTAGCAAGCATAATTCAAGCTACGGCTACAATGACTGTTTAAGATAGCAAGATAAAAATAGACCATGCAAGATTTAACCATTAAAATCAATTTTAACTATGTTAAGACTTCCCAACCTCAAGACTGTTTGACTCTAAATCTTCTGCAAACTCATGCAAATGAACTGATCAAGAAATCCAACATGAATTATATCCTTCATTAAACATGTGCCCTCACAACAAGAGAGTTACCCATTTTCACATCGAAATTTTTAAATCTACAACATGTAAGGGGCAATGAATAAATAAACTCACTCACAAAGAATTCACACGCATCATGTAATGACCCCAAAGCTTGCCCTTAGTGTTTTACTCCACAATTTAAGGATGTCTGAACGTAAGATCAAGTAGGACTTTAGGTGGTAATGTAGGGCTAAGGGTAGGTAGGTATTCTTTAATAATCGCGGTCATTCTTCCCTATGCGCTTTTAATACACCACCCTTCATTAGGAATATTTCTTCTCTTATCACCCTCCTTCTTTTCACTTTCCTCTTCTTGTTCCCATTTCTTTAAGCACACTTAGCTTATTGGTAAGGAGTACGAAGCCCTTTTCATCTATTTCTTTTCTTTACCCCTACCAATAATCAAGCATTTTCAAACAAGTTCACCTCTAAGTTTATCCTTAACTTCCACAACTGCTATTTTTCCTTCTTTTTCCCAATTCTCACTCCTTCACTCTTTCGGATTTTTTACTTAAGGGCTTAGGAGTTTTTTATCAATTTCAAGACTAATGAAAGAAAAAGGAATTAGCTATGTTGTAGCTTATAAAGAATATTTTATGTCTAATGGGGCTAACTAGGATTCAATATTAAAGGAAGGTAAGGCAAGGATTAAATATTTGGCTCATTCAAAGAAATGCCTAAATCATTTCTTACACTCTACATCCTTCATTTCGTTTTATACACCGGGCAAGTTCCTAGACATTCCACAATAGCATGAAATATTCAAAATCTTACACACATAGAACATGCTCAATTCAAGACACATTGAAAGACTCTTAACTCCGCTAATCACAAAAGATGCGTAAAATTAAGCTTTCAGCACATAGAGTCAAATTGCGGAGCCTGGTGTTCCTTGCACACAAAGTTATACACTTCTTTGCATGTTTCAACACTCAACCACATTCGCATATTAAAACATGTATAGCACATAACAAGAACAACAAACCATCAATTAGCTATGGGTTCAAAAAGAAAAAAAAGAAAATTTTATTCTTCTTCGGTTCAAAGACCCCCGGCCGAAAAGAACCGACAAGAAAACCTACTTCGTGGGTGAATCATGATGAAATAAAAAATTTTCCTTAACCAATACTTATCAAGCACTAAATTTCACCCAAATCATTAAACACAAAATTTTGAAATTTCCCTTGCAATTTCCCTCACCCCACACTTGAATCATGCTTTGTCCTCATAGCATCAAATTAAAATTTAAAGATGGTGAGAAATACTCCCAGAGGCCTTGAGGCCTAGCTAACAACATGTTTTTCTTTTCTTGAACATGCGGGTATTCAACCCTACACTTTTCCTCCTTCATGTTTCTTAGCTTCCTCCTCCAAGGGTACTCAGACTTCCCCTCCATTTGTGCTTAAATCTCCACCAAAAACAACAACAAGATGAAAATAAATAAAATCCCACAAATGAAAAAAATTAACTGGTACCTGTGGTACCCTTGGGTTACCTCCCAAGCAGCGCCTAATTTGCCATCGCGGCACGACGCATCAAGTTTCACCACTTTTCCCTCCACTTTGCTGACATGTATCTCACCCCTAATTTCTTAACTAATTTTCTTATGATCCTGGGGTGGTGGTGAAAAAATTAAAGAACCAAAAGTAAATGTTGGCTCTTGCATTTATTGGCCCTTATGTAAGGAAGGCGGTAATTTTTCTCTCAGACCAGCAAATTTCGTAATGTATGGGGCTTGTTCCTCCCCTCTAGCTCTTCTCTACAAGCTTGGAAGACTCTATTTCTAGGTTGTCATCCAAACTTAATGTCGAGAAATACTTCGAGTGTGGTACAATACACCTCAACTCTGAAACTGCATTGTGCTTTACTTCCTTACTTGTGTACACCTTCTCTACATCAACATCTGATTCCACATGAATGTCAAATGGGTGGACTCTAACGCTCTTTCATAAAGGGATTGGCCATATGTGTGAAAAACCATCATGGGGACTCTCAGAGCTTCAATTGTTGAGCTTCTTCCAAGAACTCACCATTTTCTTCTTCTCGTAGTTCCTTTTGATTATCACATAAGATCGTTACTTGCAAATCATCGCAAGCTTTAAGCCATCCATCATCTCCGTGATCTTGGCGCTATCATTTCTAAAGCCTCTATATTCCATGTATGAATTCCTAATACTTCCATCTCCCCTTTCATTACTTATGTTTGCTCCAGCACCTATTTTATCATGTTTTCTATTCGAGCTTGGCGTTCCAAGTCCTCATATTTCTCATCATACCTGTACTCATAAAAATCAATGTATGATCATAGTAGGGGCTTGGGGAGGGTCATTATGCATTTGGACAGCCATCTCAATGGCCATTTTACCACCACATATATTGCAAGGTTACAGTATTGCCACATGGGGTCCTCCACAATTCAGACAAGACTTATCAAAGTAGGAGTATCCACCATTCAACCCATTTGTATTCCATTATGTCATGTTAAGAAGGGTATCGAGTAAAAAAATTTAAATAATTTTAAAATATATATATAATATATTTTTGAATATCTTTAATAAAAGAAGCAAATGATGAAGGAAATAAACAAGAAATTCACCAATTTCACGGTAATCCTGTGGCAATATGCCAAAAACATGATGCCCGCAAAGTGCATAGGTCGCATAAGTAATATAGTAGTCCTTTTAAGAGCCGGATGTCGAACCCACAGGACTGGTTCAGCAAATTATCAAGTCCAAGTGTTATTTAAGAAGTTGGTTTTGTAAAGTTTTTGATAAATGATAATTAAATCTTAGTGGTGAGCATGAAATAATCTGGAAGCAATTCAAAACAAAACAAGAGTTAAGGCCGGTTAATCGTAAAATGCTACACCATAATGGTTAAGTATGAAATTATCAATTGTTGTCTCACATAATTGGAATTGCATGTTCATGGTCTTCCGAACCTCTAACACGACAAGCTAGCCTCACTACTACATCATTGAGTGAGGATGTCATTTCTATTTCATAAGAAACCCACTACGTGGATGTGTTTATGGGGTTTATACCCTTGATTGGGGACTTCCCTGCATCTTTAACCATTTAACTGTCTTAGCTTCACAACTACTTTATGAGCGGTGATGTGATAATTCTTAGTCGGTGTCTTACTATCTTCCCATTTTATCAACCAAGCAAGGTAAATTAGGTATATTCCTATCCTAACCACAAATCTTATCAAAAGACAAGAACTTGCTTCCTAAATTCTTATGTTCTTGCCTAGGTTTGCTCATCCAAGCTTTCACCCAAGCTTAACCCACTTTTTCATGGTGATCCAGCATAAAAACAACAACAATAAAGATTTTAAGACAAAACAACAACTAACTACTCAACTAAAAACGAATCTAAGCAACATAATCATATCCATTGCCTCAACCCTAGATGGAGGGTTCTAGCCACCCATGTTTGTACAAATACTCAAACCATGTTTATAGTAGCTTACTTAAAAGTATAGATGAAAATACATGAAGAAAAGATGAACCCAAGAAGAGTTCTCCAAGTCTCTCATGCCTCCCTTCGGTTTTTCCAAGAAAATCACGTGTGCCCTAATTTGGGTTCCTATTTATAGTAAACGAATTTGCGATTTTGCCCGTGGTGGAATGACAACGTGTCACGAGGTGAATGCGAGCCTGCTCTCCATGACATGGTAACGCGTACCCTCACTGGTATGTGCCAAAAAATGCAATTTTCGGCCAAGTGTTGCTGCGTTGGCAACGTGCCACGACCCCTATAGTGCAGGGTGCGCTATTGTATGTTTTCTTGTTGACTTTCACGCTTTGCCTGACTCCATTCTCCACTCGCACAAAATCAAGCTAATTAGCTCCTTTTTCAAATGCACACTATTAAATCTTTCAAAAAAAGGACTAATCATGTTGCTTAGTATATATTCACATTTACATAAAATCACATGAGAATGTATATAAATAAGAGATAAACAAGACTAAATTTAGTTATAAAGCAGCACTTGGGCATGCAATTATTCCCAAGATCACAACCCCACACTTAAATCCTTGTTCGTCCTCGAACAAACCTTTAGCATTCTCATGCACATGAAGACACACACATAGCTAATTTAGCAAGACAATTCAAGCTACGACTACAATGACTGTTTAAGATAGCAAGCTACAAAATAGACCAGGCAAGATTTAACCATTAAAATCAATTTTAACTATGTTGTCTCCTAACCTCAAGACTTGACTCAATCTTAGCAAACTCATGTAAACCAATTGATCAAGAAATCCAAATATGAATTATATCCTTCTTATTAAACATGTGCCCTCACAACAAGAGAGTTACTCATTTCACACGCAAATTTTTAAATCACAACATGTATGGGTAAATGAATAGAATACGCTAACTCTCACAAAGAATTACATGCATCATGTAATGACCCATGCTTGCTCTTAGTGTTTTACTCAACTTATTTAAGGATGTTTGAATGTAAGATCAAGTTGGACTTTTTAGGACTTAATGTAGTGCCAAGGCCAGGTAGGTATTCTTAATAATCGTGTCATTCTTCCCCAAGCGTTTTTAATAATTACACCTTCTCATTGGGAATATTTCTGTCTTATCACCCTCCTTCTTTTCACTTTTCCTCTTCTTGTTCCCATTTCTTTAAGCACACTTAGCTTATTGGTAAAGAGTACTTAAGCCCTTTTTCATTCATTTCTTTTATTACTCCTTACCAATAATCAAGCATTTTCAAACAAGTGCACCTCTAAGTTTTTCCTTAACTTCCACAACTGCTATTTTTCCTTCTTTTTTCCAATTCTCACTCCTTAACTCTTTTCGGTTTTTTCACTTAAGCACTTAGGAGTTTTGGATCAATTTCAAGGCTAATGAAAGAAAAGGATTTAGCTTATAAAGTTGTAGTTATAAAAGTATAGGCTTAAGGCTCAATGGGGCTAACTAGGATTCAATATTCAAGGTAGGTAAGGCAAGGATTAAATATTTGGCTCATTCAACATCCTTCATTTCGTTTTATATACACACCAGGCAAGTTCTAGACACTCCACAATAGCAAAGAATATTCAAACATCTTACACACATAGCACATGCTCAATTCAAGATACATTCAGCAGACTCTTAACTCAGCTAATCACAAAGATGAAAATTGCTTTCAACACAGAGTCAAATTCAAGAGCCTAGGTGTGTCTCAAACAAACATCCACTTCTTGCATGCTTCAAAACTAACCAAATCGTATTATTACAATCAGGTATAGCTCATAACAAGAACATCTAACCATCAATTAGCTATTGGTTCAAAAAAAAAAAATTTATTTTTCTTCGGTTCAAAGACTTCCATCGGAAAAGAAACTGATAATAAAAACTCACGGGTGGGTGAATGATGCTCAAATAAAAATGATTCCTTTAACCAATACTTACTGCTAATTAAATTCACCCAAAATCATTAAGCAATAAAACAATTTGAAATTTCCCTTGTGCTTTCCTCACCCCACACTTGAATCATGCTATGTCTTCATAGCATCAAATTAAAATTTAAAGATGGTGAAATACTCCTCGAGGCCTTGAGTCCTAGCTAACAACATATTTTTCTTTTCTTTGAACACGTGGGTATTCAACCCCACTCTTTTCCTCTTTTCATGCTTCTTAGTTTCCTCCTCCAAGGGCACTTCAGACTTCCTCCATCTGTGCTTAAATCTTACAAAAACAACAAGATGAAAGTAAACAAATCACACAAATACTAGAAATTAAATGGTACCTATGGTACACTTGGATTGCCTCCCAAGAAGCGCTCTAATTTTACGTCGCGCGGCACGACGCATCAAGCCACCACTTTCTCCACTTTGAGGATATGAATCTCACCCCCAATTTCTTCTCTATTCTTCTCTATGCTCCTGGGCTGGTGGTGAAAAAATTTAAAGGACCAAGCAGTAAATGTTGCCTCTGTATTTATTGGCCCTTTACATAAGTGAAGTCATTTTTACTCTCGACCAGTACTTCTGTAATGTATGGGGCCGTCTTCCTATCTCTTCTACAAGCTTAAAGACTCTATTTCTTACGAGTTGTCATCCAAACTTAATGTCGAGAAATGCTTCGAGTGTTGTACAATACACTCCAATCCTTAAAATGCATTATGCTTGACTTCCCTACTTGTGTAAACCTTCTACATCAACATCTACCCCTATGAATGTTAAATGGATGGGACTCTAACTCTTCTTTCATAAATGGATTGGCCATATGTGTAAAACCATCACGGGGACTCTCAAGAGCTTGAGCTTTTCAAGAATCACCATTTTATTCCTTCCGTAGTTCCTCTTGAGTATCGCAAAGGCCGTTACTGCAAATCATCGCAAGTTTAAGCTTCATCCATCATCTCCGTGATTTTGGCGCTATAATTTCTAAGGCCTCTCCATTTTCCTATGTTTGAATTCTAATACTTCAATCTCCTCCTTCATTACTTTTTTGCTCCAGGACCTGCTTTATCATGTTTTCTATTCGAGCTTGGCATTCCAAGTCATCCTTTTCATCATACCGTACTTATCAAAAACCACAGAAAGATCATAGTAGGGGCTTGGGGAGGGGAGGAAGTATTTTTTGACAACCATCCTAATGGCCATTTTGACCACCACATATATTGCATGAGTTATAGTGTTGCCACAAGTGTGTCCTATAATTCAGACAAGACTCACCAAAATATGAGTATCCACCATTCAACTAATTTGCGTTCCATGATGTCATGTTAAGAAGGGTATCGACTAAAAACAATTTAAATAATTTTAAAACAAATATATATAAAACTTTTTCAACGTAACAAAAAAATATACACAAAAACAAGAAATTCACAATTTCACCTATCCCCGGCAACGGCGCCAAAAACTTGATGTGCCCGCAAGTGTACGGGTCGCATAAGTAATATAGTAGCTCTTTTTAAGAGCTCTGATGTCGAACCCACAAGGACTGGTTCAGCAAATTATCAAGTTCAAGTGTTATTTAAGAAGTTTGTTTTAGAAGTTTTCGATAAATTATAATTAAATCTTAGTGGTTACACGAAGCCAATCTGGAAGCAATACAAAATAAAACTAGAGTTAAGGCCGGCTAATCATGCAATGCTACAATTCATAATGGTTAAGTAGAAATTATCAATTATTGTCTCACATAATTGGAATTGCATGTTCATGTTCTTCCGAACCTCTAAACACGACAAACTAGCCTCACTACTACATCGTTGAGGGAGGATGTCATTTCTATTTCATGGGAAATTTACTACGTGGTTGTGTGGTTTATGGGGTTTATTCCTTTGATTGGGGACTTCCGCATCTGTCCATTTAACCAACCTTAGCTTCACAACTACTTCTACAAGTGGTGGAGTACAATTAAGTTGGGTGTCTTCTATCTTCCCATTTTTATCAACCAAGCAAGGTAAAATAGGTATATTCATCCTAACCACAAATCTTATCAAAAGACAAGAACTTTCTTCCTACATTCTTATGTTCTTTCCTAGGTTTGCTCATCCAAGCTTTCACCCAAGCTTAACCCACTTGTTTTCATGGTGATCAAGCATAAAAACAACAATAAAGATTTTAAGACAAAACAACAACTAACACCTCAACCCAAAATGAATCTAAGAAAATACAATCATATCCATGGCTTCAACTCTAGATGGAGGGTTCTAGCCACCCATGTTTGTACAAATACTCAAAACCATGTTTATAGTAGTTTACTTACAAGTATAGATGAAAATAAATGAATAAAAGATGAACCCAAGAGGGGTTCTCCAAGTCTCTTTCGCGCCTCCCCCTTCGGTTTTTCAAGAAAATCATGTGTGCCCTAATTTTTGGTCAAGGTTCCTATTTATAGTAAAATGAGAATTTGCAAGATTTTTTTCCTGTGGTGGAATGACAACGTGTCACGGAGGTGAATGCGTAGCCTTGCCTCTCCGTGACATGGAGGTAACGCGTACCTCACTGTATGTGCCAAAAATGCAATTTTCGGCCAAGTGTTGTTGTGTTGGCAACGTGCCACGACCCCTATAGCAGGGGTGCCATGATACTGCATGTTTTCTTGTTGACTTTCACGTTTTGCTCTTGATTCCATTCCTCCACTACGCAAAATCGTTAATTAGTTCTTCAAATGCATTATTAACCTTCAAAAAATAGGACTAATCATGTTGGTTAGTATATATTCACATTTACATAAAATCACATGAGAATGTATATAAATAAGGATAAACAAGACTAAATTTTAGTTATAAAGCAGCACTTAGGCATGCAATTATTCCCAAGATCACAACCCCACACTTAAATCCTTGTTCACCCCGAACAAACCTTTTACATCTCATGCACATGAAGACACATATAACTAATTGAAGAAAGACAATTCATGCTACGACTACAATGACTGTTTAAGATAGTAAGCTAAAACTAGACCATGCAAGATTTAACCATTAAAATAAATTTTAACTATGTTAAGACTTCTAACCTCAAGACTTGGACTTCTCAATCTTAGCAAACCTATGCAAATCAACTGATCAAGAAAATCCAACATGAATTATATCCTTCATTAAACATGTTCCCTTATAACAAGAGAGTTACCCATTTTCACACGCAAATTTTTTAAATCACAACATGTATGGGTAAATGAATAGAATAACGCTAAGCTCTCACAAAGAATTCACATGCATCATGTAATGACCTATAAGCTTGCTCTTAGTGTTTACTCCAATTAATTTAAGGATGTTTGAACGTAAGATCAAGTAGGACTTTTTTAGGTTATACGTAGGCTAAGGCTAGGTAGGTATTCTTTAATAATCAAGCGATTCTTCCCCAAACAGTTTTAATACATCACACCTTCATTAGGAATATTTCTTCTTTACTTCCACCCTCCTCCTTCTTTTCACTTTTCCTCTTCTTTTTCCCCATATTCTTTGCTATCATTCTTAGCTTATTGGTAAGGAGTACTTATGCCCTTTTTCATTCATTTACTTCTTACTCCCTACCAATAATCAAGCATTTTCAAACAAGCACCTCTAAGTTTTTCCTAATCTCCACAACTGCTATTTTTTCTTCTTTTACCACCCTCACTCCTTCACTCTTTCGGATTTTTCACTAAGTGCTTAGGAGTTTTGGATTAATTTCAAGGCTAATGAAAGAAAAAGGATTTTGCTTATGTTGTAACTATCAAAGAATAGGCTTAAGGCTCAATGGGGCTAACTAGGATTCAATATTCAAGGAAGGTAAGGTAAGGATTAAATATTTGGCTCATTCAAAGAAATGCCAAATCATTTCCGCCATTCTCACATCCTTCATTTCATTTATATACACACCAGGGCAAGTTATAGATACTCCACAATAGCATGGAATATTCAAACATCTTACAAACATAGAACATTCTCAATTCAAGACACATTCAGCAGATTCTTAACTCGCCTAATCACAAAGATGCAAAATTAAGCTTTTAGCACATAGAGTCAAATTCAAGATCCTAGGTGTCTCAAACAAAGTTATAAACTTCTTTTGCATGCTTCAACACTAACTCACATTCGCATCTTACAATCATGTATAGCTCATAACAAGAACATCAAACCATCAATTAGCTACGGATTCAAAAAGAAAAAATAAAATTTTATTCTTCTTCGGTTCAAAGACCCCCTCCCCCCTCGGAAAAGAACCGACAAGAAACCCACAGGTGGGTGAATCATGATCAAATAAAATGTTCCTTTAACCAATACTTATCAAGCACTAAATTCACCCAAAATCATTAATAAAATTTTGAAATTTCCCTCATCCCACACTTGAATCATGCTATGTCCTCTTAGCATCAAATCAACAAAGATGTGGTGAGGAAATACCCTTGAGGCCTTGAGGTCAAGCTAACAACATTTTTTTTTCTTTTGAACACGTGGGTATTCAACCCCACACTTTTCCTCTTCTTTCATGCTTCTTAGCCTCCTCCAAGAGGTACTAGACTCTTCTCCATCTGTGCGTAAATCTCCACCAAAAACAACAACAAGATGAAAAAAAACACACAAATGCAAGATATTAAATGGTACCTGTGGTACCTTTGCTGCCTCCTACCGCCCTTTTCTTAATTTTACGTTGCGGCACGACGCATCAAGCTCACCACTTTTCCTCCACTTTGAGGATATGGAATCTCACCCTAATTTTTCTCTAATTTTCTATTATGCTCCCGGGGGTGGTGGTGAAAAATTTAAAGGACCAAGCAGTAAATGTTGCCTCTGCATTTATTGGGCCCTTAGATAAGGTGAAGTCATTTTTGCTCTTAAATCAAAGAAATTTAATGTTAGGGCTTGTTCCTCCTAGCTTTTCCACAAGCTTGGAAGACTCTCTATTTCTAGGTTGTCAAACCAAACTTATTGTCAGAAATGCTTAGAGGTGGAAAGAATATACCAACTTTGAAACCGCATTGTAATTGACTTCCCTACTTGTGTAAACCTTCTCATATCAACATCTAATTCCCCATGGATGTCAAATGGTGGGGACTCTAACTTCTTTCATAAATGGATTGGCCATATGTGTGAAACCATCACGGGACTCTCAAGTGAGTTTACTGTTGAGCTTCTTCAAGAACTCACCATTTTCTTCTGGTAGTTCCTCTTCGCATCGCATAGACCAGCATTTGCAATCATCGCAAGTTTCACCATCCATCACTCTGCATCTTGGCGCTTATCATTTCTACGTCTCTCCATTTTCCTATGTTTGAATTACTAATACCATATCCTCCTTTATTACTTCTGCTCTTGCTCTCGAGGACCTGTTTTATCATGTTTTCTATTTGAGCTTGGCGTTCCAAGTCCTCCTTTCATCACACCTGCACTACCAAAAAATAAAGAAGATCATAGTAGCTTGGGGGAGGGGAGTATGTATTTGGACAACCATCCCAATGACCATTTTGACCACCACATATTGCACGTGTTACCACAAGTGGGGTCCTCCACAATTCAGACAAGACTTATCAAAGTAGGAGTATCCACCATTCAACTAATTTGCGTTCCATGATGTCATGTTAAGAAGGGTATCAAACTAAAAATATTTAAAATAATTTTAAAACATATATATATAAACTTTTTTCAACAGAAAAATAGATACTAACACAAACAAGAATCACCACTTTAACTAACTTAACGGCGCCAAAAACTTGATGTGCCCACAAGTGTACGGGTCGTACAAGTAATATAGTAGCCTTTTTAAGAGCCGATGTCGAACCCACAGGGACTAGTTAGGAAAAATAATCAAGTTCAAGTGTTAAAAATAACATTTAAATCATTCAAATATTAAATTATTAAATTATAATTAAATCTTAGCGGTGACACGAAATAATCTGGAAGCAATACAAAACAAAACTAGAGTTAAGGCTTCCATAATCGTGCAATGCTACAATTCATAATGGTTAAGTATGAAATTATCAATTGTTGTCTCACATAATTGGAATTGCATTTTCATGGTCTTCTTCCTGAACCTCTAAAGATGACAAACTAGCCTCACTATTACATCGTTGAGCGAGGATGTCATTTCTAGTTCGTGGCAAATTCACTACATGGATGTGGTTTATGGGGTTTATACCCTTGATTGGGGACTTCCATACCTCCAACCATTTAACCAATCATAGCTTCACAACTACTTCTAAAAGTTTTGGAGTACAATTCTAAGTTGGTTTCTTTCTATCTTCCCATTTTATCAACCAAGCAAGGTAAATTAGGTATATTCCTATCCTAACCACAAATCTTATCAAAAGACAAGAACTTGCTTCCTACATTCTTATGTTCTTGCCTAGGTTTTCTCTTCCAAGATTCCACCGAAGCTAAACTCCACTTTTATTTTCATGGTGATCAAGCATAAAAAAACAACAACAATAAAGATTGTAAGACAAAACAACAACTAACAAATCAACCCAAAACGAATCTAAGCAAATACAATCATATCCATGGCCTCAACACTAGATGAAGGATTTTAGCCACCCATGTTTGTACCAATACTCAAAACCATGTTTATAGAAGCTTACTTACAAGTATATGAAAAGAAATAAATAAAAGATGAACCCAAGAGGAGTTCAAGTCTCCTGCGCCTCCCTTCGGTTTTTCCATAAAATCGCTGCACCCTAATTTTGGGGCAAGGTTCCTATTTATAGTAAATGAGAATTCTACAGATTGTTTGTCATGGAATTGCAACGTCATAGAGGGAACTGGGAGCCTTGCCTCCATGACACGGAGTTAACACGTACCTCACTGGAATGTGCCAAAACATGGAATTTCGCCAAGTGTTGCCGCATTGGCAACACGTGCCACGCCCTATCACAGGTGCCGCTATTGAATGTTTTCTTGTTGACTTTCACGTTTTTATCTTTATTTCATTCCTCCACTTCACAAAATCATGAATTAGTTCCTCAAATGCATTATTAACCTTCAAAACAAGGACTAATCATGTTGGTTAGTATATATTCACATTTACATAAAATCACATGAGAATGTATATAAATAAGAGATAAACAAGACTAAATCGAAATATAAAGCAGCATTTGGGCATGCAATTATTCCCACGATCAGGCCCACCACCCGGGATATTAATATTCTAGTGTAGTATGTGGGTATGTATACGGGCCTATATAACACCCGAGCAATAGTGTGCTCGAATATATCCACATCCTCGCCTCTTACCATAACACTCTCTAGCTTGGCTCCGATCTTTTAACTTTTCCCTCTTTCACTTTCTGGCCCATGGTTACTAAATAATTGGTGTAGAATTCCTGACGAATTTGAAGCGTATCGATCCAGGGCTCCTAGACATCATATCGAATCCATAGAAACTAAATATCCACTTCATCTCCTCCACCTCGTTCAATTAATTGGTGAGGATCCGCGTATCTTCTTTCGAATGCTCCGCCTAGGTTTGTTCTTATGGGCGAGAGCAATACCCTATTCATATTTCTTGGGCTCCTTATACCCTCCACCGAATAGTGCGGTTCTCCCTAGTTAGAGTAAGCTCCTGCTCGGCATTGGGTGCCTCCTCATCAATCCGGAATCACTATCTTGTCACGCCTCAATGTACCGAGTATGTAAAGCAATAACTTTAAATAATCAAAGTAAGGAAATAGAAACCGATAATAAATTGAAGTAAAGGAAACGGACTGAGAATGACTCAAGTAGTGAAATTAGGACTAAAACATAACTGTGATAAGGAGTGGTAGTCATACCTGAAAATGAGGCGTCCTACTGTCTAACTATCAAGAACTAAAGCAAGCATAAATATTACCTGATCCCATGTTTGGGGCGTACACCGCATGTGGACAAACCCACCCGGGGCCCCCATTAGCCCTAGTGAGTACATCTCAATCTATATACCCCTATCCAGGCTCATATTGAATCAACTACCAGCTATAAGCGTCCCGCCAGTCCCATGGGCCTGAAATGGGCCCGCTCATCCCCTTGACTATAGCCGTGCTTGAGTCCGTAGGACTCGATATCTACACCCCGGCGTAAGCACTGACGGGGTGTATAAGGCAACCACGGCAATATGAGGATCTAGATCCCCATCTTCTTCCCTTGCGACGACATGACACTCCATAGAGCAATGTATCCTCGCCTCTGGCGGCACAGCTATTAACCCCGGGTGGTCACGAAAGTTATACAGTAAGACCCAACCCAAAACAATACAATTTACGAGTCTCAACCGACAAGAACTAGACATGATAACATACCCTGACATGCTTTACTGGGATTCATACTGGACTACTATGCTGAAGAAACTAACTTGCCGAAAGAAAATGCCTTAATATACCTCATTCGCCGTTTACCGCCAATCAAGGCGAGGTTCGACCGGTATTCGGCAATGCTCTTCCTAACCGAAATCGTGTTACCGAAATATAGGATTAGTTTTAACACTAAATCTGGGCAAAAGGAAAACTATATATAAATATTAACTATATTCCCAACTTTTACGAATGCACAAAACCGTTATTTCTGAAAGTCTAGAAGGGAAAAATGCTTACTTTAAGCCTCGGGATCTTAGTGACATTAGATTGAAGCAATTCAAACAACTTTGGCTCTATAGGACGATGATTCGCCGCCCGAATTTCATGAAACTAACTCATAGAAATGCTCTTCGCAGCCTTATACTTTGATACCCAAAGTTAATTTAGATTTGGATAAAGGCGTAGCGGGCGTAATCGGATGAAAATTAAATGTTTCCCCTTCGTTCTCACCTCTCTCACTTGGTCGTGATTATATATAATAAATATGAAATTAAGGGTGAGGCCTATATAATTGAGGCAACAGACAAGGCAATGTGGCACGTTTCCCAACGCACCGATTCCGCTCTCCGTGCCATGTTGGCTAACGCAGGAGTAGCTCCTGCCATCTTGCCTCCTGGGAAGCTTGGTTCGGCCTTCTCTCGTGAAATCCCGACTTGCCACCATTCGGCCTTCCCCGGGGTCCTCTCATACGTATGGCACTTCTAAAAACTCTCAACCAACATATGAATAGGCTGACTAAACTCTATAAACTTATGGGGTGTAACATATATGCATCACCGGATTGGGCCTCCTGACCTTCGCATTAGAGATGTTTTTGGACTTGGCCTTTCCTACACTCCCTCCTCAGATTGGGAAGCACCAGTAGAAGTGGTAGTGGCCACCACAGCGTGAGCTTTAGCCTCCGCCCTAGTGGTTTGGGTTCATCGCATAAGATGTATCGACCCGGTATTCCTTAACAACCACTAGGGAGTTTCTCGCTATTCGGATTCATATCTCATAAAATCACCCCTCTGAGAAGTTTCCTTGGATACTTTACGTTTCTTCGTCATTTTACCTGGGAGAAACATTGTTAGATCCAAATCTAAGAAAAAGAAAGCAAACAAAAAGTCCTCTGTAATTTATCATGGGTCTACAAGACAGTCATACCTTTGAGGGACCATTCATACCGAGACCCCTAATATCTCAGGTCAATGTTACAACTCATACAATGAAGGTACGGCTCATACCATGAGTCGTATGAGGATTCCCTTGAAAAAAATGTTTTGTATTTCTCCACGACTCATGGTACGACCGGTAAGCTTCATTCTACTTAGCCGTAGGAAGGATCGAGATCGTCACTTGTGGACTTTACCTCTTTTTAGATTCTTTTGGTACGAGCCCAGCGGTACGCGCCGTGGTATTCGTTGTAGGATACGAGTCGTACTAGATTCATATACCTTGAGACTTTTTACAAGTTTTTCTTGGGACAGTCTCAACAAGCCATCCTACGAGTTGTAGTATGAAACCATGAGTCGTAGGAAGGCTTGTGAAGCCTATCCCTGCCTTATTTTTGATTCATTTAATAGGAAATTTTAATTCTAGTGCTGGGTACTCGTAATTCCACAAGTCTAGGCATGCATTTATCATGTTTTAAAGTTACCCATTCCTCCCATTATTAATCACAACAAACCTGTAACTCAAGCTTAATAGTTCATTGCACGATTTTACAAAGTTACATCCTACCCAGTCATTCACTAACTTCACATCCCGATCATTGTCCTTTTTAATTTTCAAGCATTGACAGGAATCTCAGGGATTAAGTAGGTTTTCTTCAAGCACAACATGTCATTATTATCAAATTCAACAAATAACACTTACTTGAATGCTGCTTACTTCGACTAGCACCAGACTAGGGTTGGGATTGGGATTCACGGTGCTATTCGAGCAAAGAACTTGCTCAATCAATCTTGAGTTTGAGTTACGTATGAGGGAGTCGTGAGTTCTAGGCCGTGAATTCACTTTGAGTGTGGGAGAAGGGTATGATTTGTTTGAATTTTAAATAGCTTATAGGGGAAAATTTGAAAAATCTGGGCCGATTTAGGTTATTTTAAACTTTTTGACCTGTTATGACTCATACCAAGAGTCAAAGGAAGGCCCTACTTGTCTCTGACTCATAACAGAGTGTTGAGAAACCTACTTGTGGACCTACAAATACATCTTATGACTCGTACTATGAAGGTACGATTCGTACAATGACTCATAGGTTTTTCTTACATTAAGGTCCATGCCTTGCATAGTTCATAACCACAGTGATTACTATGACCCATACAATAAAGTTACGAGTCGTTGGACCAATAATACCTGAACTCGCACTAAAATACATCTCTACTTCTTACCATGACTTGTACTACGGCTTGAAATAATCCTCTTAGCGAGTTGTACTGAGAACCGTAGCACCTGCCTATTCAACAATTTTTCTTCCACCTATTTTTTCGTTTCGCACACTAAACACACATAAGTTAATCAACTTGGGTCACTTCGAGGAAGTTGGTAATTTACCAACTCTCATTAGGCACTTAATCTTGAGTGATTGCTTAGTTTTTAAGTTGATTATATGGATTTCTTATGTGTTTTTGCTTTTGTTGTGTGCAGATGCCCAAATGTGTGTAGAAAAGAGCAAAAATGGAGCAAAAGAAGAAGTGCGAACAAATCGGCGTGTCCACCGAAGAAAACTGACAAAATGCCGATCAAAGGCCAATTATCACTACCTATGAGGAAAAATGCCACCGGCAATCTTCGAGTTGCCAATGGTGACTCGCCTGTCCAGTCGTCGAAAGACACTCATTTTCGGAATGAAGAACAAAGACCTAAGGGTCTAGCGTATTGAGATCGCTAAACGCTGTATAAACTGCTGATGCTCACTAGAGTTGAGTGATGGCTCAGTTAATATTACCCGTTGGTTCACGAATTGGAACTGATGAATCGCCGATGTCTCTGCCAATTTGGTGAACGAAGCCTAGGGGTGAAATGTCTGAAAGACGAAAAAAAAAAGTTAGAAGATGCCCTATTTTCCTGGATATAAATACTAGATAAAGTATCAGTGTACTAAGTGGGAGATAGAGAGTAGAGTATATCACATCACGTTTCCTTTTCTAATCTTTTGTACCCTTAGTAGAGAAAAAGGAGATTTTTGATTGCAAACTTTGAAAAAGTACTCTTCTACTTCTTTTTCTTAATAGTAAGTTACAAAACTATCGTTGGAGACTATATTTGTGAATTTGATTTTACTACCTTGTTATTAAATTCAATGAGTTTATTGATGAATGTGCTTTTGAATTTCTTAATTATGACTAGCTAAATTATTAAATAGAGGTGTGTGATGATGAATACTTAATTAGAGTGGTAATTACTTGTCACGCCCGCCTTGGGGGTAAGGATCGGCACCTCGGTGCCTCTAGGAAGGACCTCGGGATCGCTTAACCGGTGAGCCTAAGCATATTCGGTGCCCGACTAGCTCTATTCGCATTTCTAGAAACAACGGGCTATATAACGGGCATAAATACAGCCTCCGCCGGACTCGGGCCGAGCCACGTGTATATAATTTCAGCCAACCGTAGACATACTTATAAAAAGGAGAACTCCATGGGCCGACAAGGCCACCATACTATCTAGTTATCTCGTAACTCAACATAAAGAATAACGTATATCTACGTGACCGGCAAGGTCACCACTACTATCAGACTTGGCCCCACACGGCCAATACAATCAACAATGCTAAACAACTAAAACAAAACGCACCCGCCTCACACGACCGCACAACTAACCACGTGGGGAGATGTATATATACAATCTGCAGTTTCCTTTATGAGTATCGATAAAATTGGCCTGGACAAGGCCCCACCTACCCATACTGCATAACAAAAGAAAATGAACTACACTCGAATATCAAGCTCCGGATGACAGGAGCTAATGACTCTATAAGCTGGCTGGAATCACGAGGGATTGCCTCTTCTTCATCTATGAGTACCCGCAGTAAGTAATGCAAAGCCACCCAACGGCGCCGCACCACCGGTACTGTATGCAAAGCACTCAACACATCTGAACATAAACAGCATAACTAGCAACTCGAATAGCAGGAAATATTCCGAATCGTAAGAACTGATATAAGCTTAATCAGACTTTTCTGTATACTATGATAGGGCAGGAGAGTACTCCTGTCGACGTGGCGATATGTCGTCTATTTGCTACTATAATATATAATACATACATATATCAAGCAAGAACCAATACCAAATTTCATGTCGGAAGGGGTGACAACCAATCAAACAATCTAATACCCCCTCCCGGGTCAAAACTATCCAAAAATAAGTCACTCCACTTCATATACTAACTACGAGTACCTCTCCCGCGGGCCCCCCTGGTCTCCAGCTCGGCAATGGCCATCGATATAAATAATCGTGTTTGAGTCTGAGGACTCCCGTACCGTATTTGTAACCGTAACTGTATATGAAATTGCTCGGGCGCATGCGCACAATGTAAACTGCACGCTTGTTGATCGCCCATATGGGGAAAGCCATCCCATCTTTGTCCTACCGCAGACGACATGCCACTCCTTGAGTAACGCATACCCACCTGCCTGGGTGACACAGTTACCAACTCAGGCGCGAGACGCTCAAAGGTGCCTCACGACACAATTAAGTCTCAACAATCAATAATCACACACATAATATAGCAAGAATGTTTAAATCAAAAAATACTATTTGTATTCCCGATTTCTTATTCTGAACTCCTTCTGTGTTATACTAATTTTCATATTGCTCTATACTGAATCCGGGATCTTTATCTCGACCGCATGGCTAAACTGTAGCCAAGGTACTATCTCACCGTGTGGCTATATCAGAGCCAAGATATCATCTAACCGTATGGCTATACCGTGCTGCTACTATCTCGTCCGTCTAATTTACTTTACTAACTTTTATTCCCCGAATCATAGGTCATATTATTATAAAACATGCTTGCTAAACGCATACCGGGCTATACTGTCTGAAATGATACTCGCCATTTGGCGCTGGTTTACTAGCTTTCGGACTCAATATGATATAACAACGCAAGACAAGTTTACCGAATTTGCACAAAACTCAATATTCAACTCTGGGAATTCTACTACGGAGTTTACTGTATTATAATAGGCTAAAATTACTAACTTGCCGAAGAAACTGTCTTTACAAACCTTGTTTAATTATCCGACTAACGGACGAAACTCGGTCGCATCAAACTTATTTCTCCCAACTACATTCACATGTAAATCAATTAAAACTAAATATTAAAATTCTTGAAGAAAACATCACTTTCGATATATTAATAGCCCAAACTTAGGCTTATCGAAAACGGTCGAAAACTTGCTATTTAAAAGTCCAGAAGGGAGAAATATTCACTTTAAGGCTAGAGTATATTGACACTAATTTGGAGCAATTCCACTTACTTATCTCGGTAGCGCGATGATTTGTTGGCCAAATTTCGCAAAACTAAATCCGTAGGAATGCTCCCTGCTGGCTAATACCTCGGTATTCCGAGGTTAATTTGAATTTGGACCGCGTTTGACGGTGTAGTCGAACGAAAATTATTAATACCTTACGCTCCCTCTGTTTTCTCTCGTGACTTTCTGGAAATATATGAAGTGTTAATCAAATAAACTGAAGTTGGAGGCTTTATATACTTGAGCCTGGACAGGGCCAACATGTCACGGAGCCAACGCGGCTTCCCTCTGTGACACGTTACCATCGCGGAGGCTCTGCCCCAACTCCTTCCGCGATGGTTCTGCACAAGTTTCTTGTTCGGTCTTTCCGGTTTTTCTAGCATGTATGGCTTTCAAAACTCTTAACCAACATGCGAATAGGCCATCTATGTGTCGGGAATTTTTACGGGATGTAACATTCTCCCCCCCCCCCCCTTAAGAACATTCGTCCTCGAATGTAAACTTCTGTCTATAGGACTTCCCAATTTACTTAAATTGTTTCTGAAAAATTCTTGCGTAGTTTCCCTATAATATGGACTATCCAAAAACCTAGAATGCAGAAAAGTCCAATAAAAATTTCACAAAATAATATAATATTCACATGACAGATTAAGATCGATCATTTCACTTATATATAGACTATACCGCATAAGATAACAATACTAACATACTCTTGGCTGACTATGCTTGGAATAAGTGAGGATATCTCGGTTTTCATATCTTTCTCCGCCTCCTGTGTCATCTCCTCTCGCCTGCTACTACGCATTTGACAATACGTGTATCTTTTGCTCCTCAATCTACGAATCTGTCTGTCTAAGATAGCTACTGGAACTTCTTCATAGGCTAGCTCTTCCATAACCTAGATATCCCCGGATCGACTGCTCGACGGGTCTCCTATGCATTTCTCAAATATGATACATTTGAAAAGACCGGATGCACGGATTCTAATTTCGAGGCAAGTTCAACTCATATGCCACTTGGCCTATTCCTCGACGAATCTGATAAGGCCCAACAAATCTCGCATCGAGCTTTCCTTCTTACCGACCTTCATCACCCCTTTCATCGAGATACTTAGAAATACCCAAAGCCATTCACATCAAATTCCAAAGTTCGCGCCGCACATCGCATAATGATTCAAGTGCTCAGGCAACAAGAGAGAGGGCATTCTCTATTAAGTTTTACCTTCTCCTTTGACTGTTGAATAATGTCTGGCCCAATTAGTGCTGTCTCTCCCACTTCAAACTACCTAACCTATTGATCCGCATTTTCGCCCGTATAATGCCTCGAAGGGCGCCATCTGATAGCTGGTGATAGCTATTATTATAAGCAAACTCACTAACGGCAAATGCTCATCCTGCCAATACCTCCAAATCTAGCACACACGCCCGCAGCGTGTCCTCGAGCGTCTGGATTGTTCGTTCAAATTTGGCCCATCCTGCTCCGGGGTTGGAATGTCAGGCTCAAATTAATCTTCATTCCTGCATCTATCCGAAAATGACTCGCCAAATCAAGCTGTAAATTGCGCCCTTCCGTCCGAAATAATTGATACCGAACACTGTAATCTTAACTATTCTCTGATATACAATTTGTCATAATCTTCGGCCGAGAAAGAACTTGACCAGGAAATGAGTTGATTTTGTCACCCTGTCAACTATCACCCATATGGAATCGTGTCTATGTCCGTAATGGGGTAACTCGCTACAAAGTCCATGTTCACGACTTCCCATTTCCAGAGAGGCACAGCTTATGTCTCCGAGTTAACCCGCCTGGCTTCGGTGTTCCGCTTTTACCGTTGGCGCTAGGACACCGGCTACAAATTCGGCAATTTCTCTTTTCATACCGGTCACCGCAGTTCTCCTTGATATAATGGTACATTTTCATCGCGGCCGGGTGGAGAATAGTGGGCGTAATGTACTGCTCATAATCGTTGGCGGAGCTCCTGAAATATCTGAATACGTGAGGCGGTCTTTACATTGCAGCACTTCATCTCGCTATCTGAAATCTAGCGTTTCCCCTGCTGAATTCTCGTCCTTAAGTCGATTAGGTCAATCCTCATATTGCCGTTTCTTACTTCCACAACTAATGATGACACGACAGTGTGTTGAATTATCAGTTTCCGCTGTCCTCTCGTTTCTGCTACACGAACGGCTAGGCTGGCTAATTGATGTATTTCCTGACTAACTCTACTGCTCGGCTGCAAATACGCCAAACTTCCCATGGATTTACCATTGAGAGCATCTGCCACTACGTTGGCCTTTCCCTGATGATACAGAAGACACGCCATACCTTAATAATTCCAACCAGCGACGCTGTCACAAATTCAACTCCCTAGGTGAAGATATACTCGTAGGCTTTTAGTGATCTGTGAAAATATCCGTATGGACGCCATAAAAGTAATGTCTCCATATCTTTAAGGCGTGATCACTGCGGCTAACTTGAGGTCGTGGGTAGGGTAACTCTCTTCGTGTTTCCTCAGCTGTCTAGAAGCATACGCAATCACCTTACCATGCTGCATCAACACACAACCCAACCTAACGCCCTGGGATGCGTCGCAATACACCGAATAACCTTCGTACCTTCCGACAATGCTAACACCGCGGAGGTTAACCTCTTTTAATTCCCGGAAGCTCTACTCACATGCCTCTCGTCCACTGAAACTTTGCCGGCCGTGCCGCCTTAGTCAGAGGTGCCGCTATAGTGGAGAATCCCTTCAACAAATCTCCTTTAATATCCCGCTAACCCCAAAAACCGCGTGACTTCGATCGGAGTGGTAGGCCAAGGCAATGTTTTAATCAAGCTTTATTTTCTCGCGTGTCAACCCGTATACCAAAGATCCGACACAATATGCCCCAAGAAGGCTCTTGAGTTAAGCTGTAATTCAAATTTGAGAACTTAGCATATAACTGACGTCCCTGAGAATCTGGAGCACTGTCCGTAAAATGAGCCTCGGTGGTCCGCCTCGCAGCGAAAATACACCAATATAATCAATAAACACTATCACGAACAGTCTGTATGGTCTCGAAAGTGCTATTCATCAGGTCCATAAATATTGCTGGGGCATTCGTCAACCCAAAGGACATAACTAGGAATTCAAAGTGTCCATCGGGTCCCGAAGGCCGTTTTTTGGGAATGTCTCTTTCACGAACTCTAACTCCGAGGATATCCGGACCGCAAGTCAATCTAGAAAATATCTGGCCCCTTGTAACCGATCAAACAAATCATCTATTCCCTCCCTGGGAAGTGGATACTTATTCTTTACTGTAATCTCAGTTGCCGGAAAAATCTATACACATACGGAGGAGCTATCTTTTCTTTCACAATACAACCGGCGCACCCTACGGTGAAGTACTTACCAATGAAACCCTTATCTAGCAAATCTTTCAACTGCTCCTTTAACTCTCTGAGTTCTGCATGAGCCATACGATATGGAGGAATTGATATGGGCTGAGTGCCTAGTAGCAAGTCGATTGCAAAATCTATTTCCTTTCACAGTAGCTCATCTCGGAAATATATTAGGAATTCATTCACCACCGAATGAGACCTGGGAGGTTTGAGACTCTACCTGAACATCCTGAACCTTGACTAGGTGGTAAATACATCCCTTTAGCTATCACTCCTCGCCGAAGGTAGGAAATAAACCTACCTTGGCGTAGGCCGTGCCGCCTTCCACTCTCGCACCCGCCTCCCCGGGAAAGTGGAATCGACCTTCTTGGTCCAACATTCTACGTTGGCATAGCACGACACTAGCCAATCCATCCCCATAATGGCATCGAAATCAATCATTCTAACTCTACCAGACGGTCGAGTCCGGCGATCAAAGGAATCCCTACTATACACCCTCGATAAATTCTCGCTAGCTATAATGGGAGTCACCGATGGGTGTGGATACCGAAAAGGGTCAGCTGAATAACTTCTAGTGCGACATTAAACTTTTCGAGCCAAATGGGGTAACATATGACAACATGGACCTTGCCCACCGCATGCAGTGGTACATGAACAGATAGTAATCATACCTCGTTACTCACGTTCCGGAGACTCTGACTCCTGCTGCCCCGGTAATGCATATGTACGGCTTGAGCCTGTACTCCGAACCGGGAGGCTCCGATCTACCTCGGCCTCTACCTGCTGAACCCGAGGGCCTACGCCCGCCGAGGCCGTTGGAGCTCGTGGCCCCGTGGATCCCCGTCCGACTATCTCGACCCTCTTACCCCCCTGGCCGGACACCATCCGGTGCCCTCCCTGCCCGCACATATGACATCCTGAGGAGCCATATCTACAAGCTCCTAAAGGTGAGGTCGGCTGCAATGGGCAAGGTGGTGGGGTGTGAATCATTTCCCGCTCTACCCTTTCTCTCCGTCATGGGGAATTCAATATTCTCGAGAACTTCCACTCGCACTCGACCGCCCCTCGACGAACAAATCTACCCCTGCCGCCGTTGTGGTGGAGGTGGGGGTCTAGGGGATCTGTCTCGATGTAATTGGGGCTTGGGTCCTCTTGAACCTCTCCTCTCGCATTTTATCTGATCCGTCTCTATGGTGTTGTTCCTGATTTGTCTCTGCTTCACGCCCTATTGCCGCTGCCTAAGGTCTCACAGTCCGGCAGCGCTCGTACTGGAAATATCCATATCTTTCTCTCGTAACATAGCCGTCATGCATGTTTCAATATATTCAGTTCGGTAATCTACACAAAACTCGTGAACTCGGACGGCATGGTAACCACAAAGTTGGAGCATATGGCTAAGGGAGTCAAACTGTAAAGCAAATTCTCGTACGCTCGCCCTCGCTCCAAATGCAAAATTATCCATCCGGCATGCCACCCCGTGTGCACTGCCCTCCGTAAAGGCCTCCGAGAAGCCGGACCAGCCTGAGGCAACATCTCTCCTCGAGACCTTTCCCAACTCTCGCATGTTACCATAATACCGGCTACGTCTCTCGCAATCAAAACACCGCCATCTCGACCGATTCTATAGGCCATGCATAACACGGAAATTTTCTCCGCATCTAACTCAGGAACTTAGTGGTCCCTTCCGCTCGATCTTACCCCCGTGAACCGTGGGGGACTCAAAGGCTAAAACTCCTTGACTCGAACTCGCCGGGTCCACCTGATGGCTCACTGCTACAGTGGCACCACCAAGGCCGTGGTGGCCATCATAGCCAACATACCACTATTCTGCAAACTTCCCGGGTCCGACGGGCGAGGTACGGCTTTACCGGAGGCGGTGCCGTGCCAAACGGCACTGGGTGTGAGAGGGGGACTGCTCTGCAGGGCTGTGATGAAGCCTCATTGCCCGCATCATGCCGACCCGAATGAAGCCGGGTGCATCCCACGCCTCCCGCTGTATCTAACCTTCTATCCAGTAAGGTGGTGTCAGCCGGTCCGCCATTTTTATCTCGTAGACAAAGAATATGATAAGTTTTAGGACTCAACCTATACTGTACCGCTCTATAGAATGACTGAATGAGAAGGAAGAGTAACCATCCTATCATGCCTCACAAACTCCTCCCGCCTATATGCATGTGGTGCACAAACACATCCATAGACAAGACTCTACTTAGCACGACTTGCGTATTCCCGAGACACGACCTCGCTTTCGATACAAGGTTGTCACGCCCCGCCTTGGGGGTATGACTAGTACTTGGTGCCCTAGAAGGACCTGGATTTAACTGGTGAGCCTAAGCACATTCGGTGCCCGGCTAGCTCTATCTCAAATTTCTAGAAACAACGGCTATATAACGACCGCAAATACAGTTCTCCGGCCGATCAAATTTATCCACCTGTATATAATTCTAGCTAACCAGAGACATACTTATGTTGGAACCTACGCGAGCCGACAAGGCCACCATACTGTCTAGTTATCTGTAATCCAACATAAAGAATATTGTATATCTACGTGACCTGAAAGGTCACCACATTATCGACTATGGCCCCACACTAAAGCAATACAATCAACAATGCTAAACAACTAAACAAAATGTGGCCTCACACGACCGGCAATAACTAACCACAGGGAGATGTATATATACAATTTGCAAGCCTCTATGAGTACTCGATAAACAGGTCGGAAAAGGCCCCGACCTACCCATACTATACAACATAAGAAAATAGAACTACACTCAATATCAAGCTCCTGATGACAGGAGGTGATGACTCTATAAGCTGGTTGGAATCACGAGGGATCGCCTCCTCGTCTATGAGTACCTGCAGGCAAGTAATGCAGCGCCCCAACGGGTGTCAGTACCATCGGTACCGAGTATGCAAAGCAACTGAACACATCTGAACATAAATAAGATAACTAGCAACTCGAATAAAGGTGAAATATCTGAATTTGTAAGAATCCGATATAAGATGAATCGCATTCTTCGTACTGGGTGGGATAGGGCAGGAGCGTACCTGCTGACGTGGCGATCTGCTGTCTATTTGCTACTATATAACATATAATACATACATATATCAAGCAAGAACCAATATCAGCCCCATAAGCCGGAAGGTGCCAACCAATCAAACAATCTATATACCCCTACCCGTGTCAAAACCATCCAAAATAAGTCACTCCACTCCATCTACTAACTACGAGCACCTCTACTGTCCCCCTGGGTCTCCAGCTCGGGATATGGCCTATGACTATAAATAATCAGGTCTGAGTCCGGAGGAATCCTGTACTGTATCTGAACTGTAACTGCATTTAAATCCGTCTCTGGGCGCATGCACACAACAAAGGTAAACCGTACTACTATGCTGACGCACTCGATATGGGGAAAGCTTCATCCTTATCTTCGTCCTACTGTGGACGGCATGCCACTTCTTGGAGTGACGTATACCCACCTGCTCAGTGGGAGACACATTTAGCAACCCAGGGGTGGCGAGGACGCTCAAAAGGTGCCTACGACACAATCAAGTCTCAATAATCAATAATCACACACACACACACACACACATATATATATATAGAAAGCATGTTTAAACTGAAAAATACTCTCTGTATTCTGATTTTTTATTCTGAACTCTTTCTGTGTTATACTAATTTTCATATTGCTCTACATCAATATGGGATCTTTATTCGATCATAAAAGGCTAAAATGTAGCCAAGGTACTATCCGATCATGGTGGCTATATCAGAGCTAAGATATCATTCCGACTGTATATACTCGTAGCCAAGTTACTATCTGTTTGTCTGATTTACTTTTGGCTTGAATTTATTCTGAATATAGGTCATATTATTATAAAAACATGCTTGCTAAATGCATACTCGGGCTATACCGAGCCGAAATCCATATTCCGCCATTTGGCACCGCTTTACTAGCTGGATCAATATGATATAACAACACAAGACAGGTTTATTGAATTTGCACAAAAACTCAATATTCAACTCCAGGAATTCTACTACGGAGTTTAATGTATTATAGGCTAAAATTATTAATTTGCTTAATAACACCGACTTACATACTCTTGCTTTGGATTATCCGACTAACTACAAAACTCGGTCAAGATTTAGTTATTTCTCCCAACTGCATTCACATATACATAAATTAAAACTAAATATTAAAATTTCGAAGAAAACATCACTTTCGATATATTTATAGCCCAAACTTTGGCTTATTGAAAAATGGTTGAAAACATGCTATTTATCGAAAGTCCATAAGGGAGAAATACTCACTTTAAGGCTAAGAGAGTATTGATACCACTTGGAGCAATTCCACTTACCTTATCTCGGTAGCACGATGATTTGTCGGCCGAATTTTAAATTCGTAGGAATGCTTCCTGCTAAATACCTCTGTGATTCGAGGTTAATTTGAATTTGGAACGCGTTTGACGGCGTAATCGAACGAAAATTATCAATACCTTACACTCCCTCTGATTTCTCTCGCAACTTTCTGGAAATTTATGAAGTGTTAATCAAATAAATCGCTGTAGGCTTTATATACCGAGCTCGGGATGTGGCCAACGTGTCACGGAGCCCAACGCGGAGAAGGCTCCCTCCTGGTGTGACACATTGCCATCGCGGAGGGCTCTGCCCCTAGCTCCTTCTGCGATGGTTCGATAGGTTTCTGTTCGGTCTTTTCCCTAGCTCTTTTCTAGCATGTATGGCTTTCAAAACTTCTAACCAACATGTGAATAGGCCATCTATGTCGGAAACTTTTTACGGTGTAACATTACTAGAGTCATCTTCATATTGTTTAAATAAGTGTAAATCTTTTAGATTCTCTTCAATCTATAAAGGAAGATCCATTGTTTATGATATTGGTCTATTTATTCTTGCTTGATTGTTGCTTGTAAAAGAATACTACATTGAAAGAGAATTTAATAGTGGCTATGGATGAGAGATTGTGAAATTGGGAATGAAATAGTTAAATTGCAGTCTCATTCCTCATTAGTAGATAATAACTAGAAATTAGTGCAGCTGTTAATTCAAATCTAATCGCTGAGCTAAATCGTGACAGAGGCTTGACAAAAATCTAGTAATAGGTTGTTATAAGGATGAAAAAGTTTTAATTACCCACTTCCCAAGGTTATTTACACTAATTGAACTTATAAGATGGCCTAGTATGTCCCTATCAGTTAGTATATCATCTACACCATGCCTCTAGTCTTTCACATTCTTGTTAACAACCTTGCTGATCTTGCTATTTTATCTACCAAATTCCAAATATATTCTCTACAAATTCCAATCCCCCAATTTATTTGTTTTTATGTTAACTCTATGTGGTGCAAGCTAACTTCAATTTCTCAACTGACACTCAGAATTATCATTCACTAGTCTCAGGGATTCACTCCGACACCCGTCGGGTTACTTGTTTTGGATACTTTGGCCGTGTGGCCATTCTTTTTGCATGAAGGATATATTTTGGACGTTATAAAAATGGCGCCATTTCCTAGACTAGCGCTTGACATTCTTGTATTGATTGTTAAGTTGAAATAATTTTCATCGTTGTTATTTGACGTGATTTTGCTATGTTTGTTAGGATCTCACAGCCCCATGAGTACTGATCACGAGCAAAAATAGCATGCCCGTGATACGCTATAACTTAAATTAGTCGTGGTTGTCTAAGTTATTTTACACATTTTCATGTGATTTTATATGAATGTGAAGATATAAAGAACCACATGATTAGCCTTTTGTTTTGTAGGTTTTCATGACTTTTGAGGAGCTAATCCATGAGTTGGTGAAGTAGAGGCTTGGAAACGGAATTAACTCGCGAACGTCGGCAAAGAGGAGGCAAATAAAACAGCCCACCCGCGCGGCACGTGCCACGTGTGCAGGCCGGCACACAACAGCCCAATCAAGGTATTGGCAATGTGCCACGGCAGTTGGCTGCGCGACATGGAGTGTGTCAACGCGCTGCCCAAGAAGCGTGACACGCTGTCAACGCGGCAGGTGTCACAGGCCAAGTTTCGGTGATTTCCATGAGTTGTGGTTTCCGTGTCACGGGAGGGAGTGCTCGCGATACACTCCGTGGGACACGCAGTCGTTCCACAACAAAGTTAAATTAAGCAAATGTTCTCCATTTACTATAAATAGGACCCTTAGCTCCTAATTCCCATTTGGTCACGACATTCTAAAAATCAGCCTAGGAGTGAAGGGAGAAGTGGAGAACTCATCTAGTTTGGCAAATTCCCTTCTCATCTACCACCTGTGGTATGTAGTTTAGAGTAGTTTAATAGTAGTGTAGAGAGTTTTATTTAACATGATGGCTAGAACCCTTCCTCTAGGGTTGAAGCCATGGATTATGATTTTAATTTTATATATTTATTGTTTGTTTGTTTTAATTAAGTTATTGATTGTTGTTACCGTCTTTGCATTCGATTTGTTGGTTGTTTTATGATTGATCACCATGAAAGCATATTTGTTAGCTTGGGTGATAGCTTGAGAAGGCATTACCTAGGTCAGGACATGAGAATGTGAGGAGCATGTTTGTATTTCGGGAGAGATTTTTGTGTCAGGATAGAAATATACCTAACACCGTGCTTGGTTGACACACGTAATGCAGAAAGACCAACTTAGGATGTCACATCACCATGGAAGTAGTTGTGAGGCTAAGTGGAGTTAAATGATTAGAGGGATGAAAGTCCATAATCAAGGGCGTAAACCCCGTAAACCACAGCCGCGTAGTTGAATTGCCTACGAACTAGAATAAGCATCCTCGCTCACAACAATGCAGTGAGGCTAGATTGCCGTGTTAAGAGGCTCGAAAGACCATGAACATGCAATTCCAGTTATGTGAAATAACAATTGATAGTTCCATGCTTATTCCATTGCAAATCGTAGTATCGCATGATTATCTGGTTTTAACTTATGTTGCTCCTAGGAGTAATTTCAGAATACTGTTGACCCAAACTTAGACTTAATTAATCTTAATCGAAAATGTCTATAACCACACTTTAGGTATTAAAGATCACAGCTAGAAATATATAGTTAGAGGAATGGGTCCAGTCCCTGTGGGTTCGATAATCCGGTCTTTAAAAAGAGCTAATTATATTACTTGCACGACCCGCACACTGCGGACGCGTCGATGTGAAAAAGAGTCGATAAGTTTTTGGCGCCGTTGCTCTGGGAACAAGTTTTTGCACTGATGCGAGGGCACGTCAGACTTGGCGCCGCTGCTGGGAATCGCGAAGTTTTGATAATTTATCTATTTTTGTGTGATTTATTAAATTTTCCTTAAGTGTTGAGAACTTGGTCTTAGTCTGTTCATTTGGCAGTGACAAAGGTGTCCCGCGAGTCAAGTTAGAAATAGAGAGCTTGTGGAACCCGTTGCTTGAACTCTGAACATCAAATCCTTTTGCAAAGGAGAGTAGCTCTCGAGAAAAAGCTGAAGAGACTTCACAAAGGTACAACAACAACCACCAAGGCAAGCACAGCTTGTCATCGGAAGCAATGGCAGCAAGCACTGGGCCACAAGTGGCCATCCCACTAGCGACGAATGTGACCTCTAGTATCCGTAAACCGGAGCCTCGAGGGAACTTTGAGCTTAAATGCATTATGGTGCAGCTGTTACATTTTAGTGGCCTGTCCACCGGAACTGGCACATGAGGACCCGCAACAAGACTTACAGAGTTTTTGTGATTAGTGACACGTTTGTCCCCACCGGCGTGTCTACAGATTATGTCCGATTGACCCTCTTCCCATTTTCACTATTGGGAGAGGCGAAAAGTAGCTGAAGTTCGAGCCACCAAACTCCATTACTTCATGGAATGACTTGGCTAAGAAGTTCTTTATCAGATTCTTTCCTTCAGCAAGATCAATAAGTTGCAGTCGATACTCAGTTTCAAGCAGAAGCCTGATGAGAACTTGTATATGGCTTGGACCCAAGTCATTGCTAAGAGACTGTCCCCATCATCAACAATCAAATGAAGTGTCGGCTCATACCTTGTAGAAAGTCTAGACCCACACAATAAAATATTACTAGACTCTCAGCTGGTGGGCAAGCCTTGGAGAAGACATATGATGAGTTGTACACTTTGTTGAACAGAATTACACAAGGAAATCCAGAGTGGCACAACGAATCATCAAGAGGAGGTAGAAGAAGACTGGGGCCTCTATTGCATGTGCATGGTTTGAATGCCTTGGCAGCATAGTTAGCTTCGCCCAACATCAAATTATGACTTAGTTCAATAAATCGAGTATGCACAAACACCAGGGCCAGGTTAATGCAGTTCAGCAAGCTCCGAGTTGGTGTGCAATTTGTGGTAATAATGGGCACAACGCAGAATCTTGTGAAGCCAATCCGGAATCGTGAAATTTTGTTGGGAATGTGCAGAGAAATCGAATTTCGGGAACAACTTCACCGTAAATTGGCAGGCCACCCGAATTCTTCTTGGGGTGGAAACCAAAAGCAGAATTTTATGCAACATCAGCAACATCAGTATCAGCAGAATAGGAAGATTGATGGGCATAGTAGCAGCCACATTGAGGAAACACTGCAGAAAATTATGGAGACTCGTGACCGCTAGTAGAAAATTAGGCGAGGATGGCAACAAACTTAATGAATCAGCAAGTAGCCATCCGCAATCTTGAAAAACAAGTGGGTCAAATAGCAACTGCTCAAAACATGAGGCCGCAAGGGGGATTACCAAGCGATGCATATCCTAACCCCCGGCAGATCAATGCCATCAGTTCAGAAGCGGAAGGCGTTAGTTGAAGCAGTGCCTAAAGAGTTGTGAAAGGAGGTGCAGCCGAGCTGGTAAGACCAGGACCATCCATCGACTATTGGAGCGAATCAGAGTGCTGGACAACAAGATGCACAATCTTCATTGCAGCCAAAGCACAAGGACCATCACCACCCTTCCTCAGAGACTAAGAAAGAGCAAGGAGGAGGAATGTTTTGCAAAGTTCTTTGAGAGTTTCAAAGAACTTCATATAAATTTGCCTCTTATTGATGTCTTGCAGGGAATGCCCAATTATGCTAAATACTTGAAGGATGTGATGGCGAACAAAGTTAGATTGGTGGACGTACAGACTGTAGCACTGACGGAGGAGTGCATTCACAGGGTATTGAGCAAAATGCCAAAGAAGCTCAAAGACCGTGTGAGTTTTACTCCTCCCATACAAATTGCAAAGCCGAAGTGCTCCGAGCTTGTGTGATTTGGTGCTAAAGTATTCAATCTAATTCCCTTATCCTTATTCAACACCTTGGGGTTGGGAAGACTTATGACTGATGTATGCTTGATGTTGCATGGGCTAACAAGTCGCGAGTGACACCTGATGGCATAATAGAGGACCTTCTCATCAAAGTAGGTAAATTTATTATACCCGCGATTCTTGGTTGATTTTATTGTTACAAAGTTGATGACCAAAAATTTCAATCTTGGGATTTGCCATTCTTGGCCACCGGAGGAGCGGTGATCGATTTGAAAGAAGGGACCCTGAAAATGAGGGTCGAGGATGAAGAAGAAACCTTCCGTGTCTACCAAGAAATAAACCTGGCCTGCATACTGGCGTAAACCTTTGTCAAGTTAGTGTGTTATGCAGATGAGGGGGGTGGAGAATTCCACAGGTGCATTGCCAAAGGCAATGTCAAGTGTTCAGCCCAAGTATGGTAAAGGACTTCAATTGGAGAAGAAGTTGGAGAAAGGGAGGAACAGAGTGGAGGTTGTTTCAAACAAAAGAAAAAGGAGATGGTTTCTAAAGAGAACCTGTGCATGAGGATGTCCCGAAAAGGATAGCTGATGTCGTGCCACGACATAAAATAAGTTAAGTGCTGCTTGGAGGCAACTCCAAGGGTACCTCAGGTACAATTTGCAATTTTGATTTTTGCTTTGATTTTGTTGTTTTCATTTTGTTTGTTTTTGGTGGAAAGTTAGGCATGTAGAGGGAAGTCTCGAAATTTCGTAGAGGAAGTTAGAAGCATGGGAAGAGGAAAAGTGGGGTCGACCACCCACTTGTGCAAATGGTGGAAAACATGTTACTTGCCAGGGCCTAAAGGCCAGGGAGTATTTCTACCCTCTGAAATGTTAATGATGCTATGAGGACATAAATATGATTTAAGTGGTGGTGAGGGTAAAATTTCATAAATTTAAAAAATTGTGTTTAACAAATTGTTGGTGAATGTAATGCTTGTGTGATAAAATTTGGAAAATTGAGTACCTTTGTATCAAGCATGACTTATCACTCGTTGGTTTTCTTTTCGGTTCTTTCCATGGGGGTTTTTGGAACCAAGAATAAAATTTTTTATTTTTTTATTTTTTTATTTGTTTGTACATAATGTTTTAGTCATCGTTAGGGACTGTTTCCGACGATGGATGAATGACGACCGTCTTGAGGAAAATTAGTCGATAGATGTCAGTTTTTGAAACTGAACAGCTGGATGCTTGATGCTCATATGTGTTATATATGATTGTGAGATGCAAGTATGTTTAGTGTTGAAGCTTGCAAGTTTATAACTTTGTTTGAGACACTAGGCTCTTGAATTTGACCTAACATAATCGAAGCTTAATTGTTTGAATTCTTGTGATGAGCTTAGTAAGAGTCTGCTGAATGTGTCTTGAATTGAGCATGTGCCATGAGTGTAAGGTTTTTGAGTATTCTATGCTATTGTGGATGTCTAGAACTTGCCTGGTGTGTTTATAAAATGAAATGAAGGATGTGAATTGTAGGAGATGATTTAGGCATTTCTTTGAATTAACCTTATTTTTATCCCTCATTTTACCTACCTGAAAACATTATCCTGCTAGCTCCTGTTGAGCCTTGAGCCTATTCTTTGATAGTTGCACGTGTTTAACTTTTCTTTCATCAACTTGAATTTGGACCTAAAGCTCCTAAGCGCTTGAGGAAGAAAAATCTGAAAGAGTAAAGGGGAGGAGGGAAGAATGAAAGAAATGAAAGTAGCAAGTTGTGAAGTTGAGAAAGGACAAAGGTACTCAGGTGAAATATTGATCATAGTAGCAGAGTAAGAAAATACTTAATGAAAGTTACTAGGCACTCGGCCATTGCCAAAAGTACTTGAATAAAGGGGGAACAAAAGAGGAAAAAGAAAACTGCTTCAAGGATAAAAAGGTGAAGTAGGGGAAGGGAAGTTCGCAATGAGGGCGCATGGCTAAAGCGAGGGTGGCTAGGGTCACTATTACTAGCTAGAATAGCACTTGCCTGTACCAGTTACATTACAAATCCCAAAAGTCCATTTGATCTACATTCACATCCTAAACAGGGCAAAACACTAAGGGCAGCTTGAGGTCATGACATGATACAATTCAGAGAGCGAGTGTAATTTATTTATGTACCACACATGTGTGATGTAAAAATTGTTTTATGGTAGAAATGGGGTAACTCTCTTTTCCGCAGGGAAATATGTTACTGAAGCATGTACCCATGTGGATTTAACGCTGATTTGGCACGTGAGAGCCGATTTGAGGTTAAGAGGTCTTAAAATGGTGGCTTCTATTTCGGTGATTAAATTGTGCATGCTCTACTTTTTAGCCTTGTATCTTACGAAATCATCATGAATAGTATTCAATTATCTTTGCTAAATTAGTTATGGGAGTCTCCATATGTACATATAAAGTGCTGTTCGAGACGAAATAAGGCTTTATGTGGTTGTGATCACGGGAAAATAGTATGCCCAGGATACGCTTTATAACTTAAATCAGTCATGTTGTCTAAGTATTTTATACATTTTCATGTGATTTTATATGAATGTGAAGATAGAAGTAACTAAACATGATTAGCCTTTTGTTTTGTAGTTTTTCATGATTTTTTGAGGAGCTAATCCATGAGTTGGTGAAGTAGAGGCTTGGAAATGGAATTAACACGCGAACGTCGGCAAAGAGGAGGCACAAACAGCCCACCTGCGCGTCGGCACAAAGCCACGGCAGGCAGGCTGCACACAACAGCCCACCTGCGCGTTGGCAACGTGCCACGGCAGGCCGTCGCGCGACATGGGAGGTGTCAACGCTGGCTGCCCGGCAGCGGGACACGCTGCCAATGCGGCAGGGTGCTACCGAGGCCAAGTTTCGGGTGATTTAATGAAGCTGTGTTGCCTCCAAAGGCTGGAGGCAATGTTCGCGATACACTCCGTGACACGGAGCTGTTCCACGACAGATAAATTATGCAGGTTCTCCATTTACTATAAATAGGACCCTTAGCTCCTAATTCCATTTGGTCACGATTTTGCTCCTGGAAAACCGCTCTTAGAGTGAAGGGAGAAGTGGAGAACTCATCTTAGTTTGGCAAATTCCCTTCTCATCTACCAATCTCGTAAGTATGTAGTTTAGAGTAGTTTAATAGTAGTGTAGAGAGTTTTGTTTAACATGAATGCTTAGAACCCTTCCTCTAGGGTTGAAGCCATGATTATGATTGTGATTTTAAGGGAATGTTTTGGAATTAAGTTATTGATTGTTGTTTCCGTCTTGCATTCTGATTTGTTGGTTGTTTTTATGATTGATCACCATGAAAGCATATTTGTTAGCTAGGGTGATAGCTTGAGAAGGCATTACCTAGAGTCAGAATCACATGAGAATGTGAGGAGGAGCATGTTTGTATCTTGGGAGAGATTTTTTGTGTCGATAGAAATATACCTAACACCATGCTTGGTTGACACACGGGGCAGGAAAGACCAACTTAGGGATGTCACATCACCACTCAACAAAGTAGTTGTGAGGCTAAGTTGAGTTAAATGGTTAGACGCACGAAAGTCCCTAATCGTTTCCCGTAAACCACAACATAATTGATTTCCAGTGACTAGAAAATTAAACTCCTCGCTCACAATGATGCAGTGAGGCTAGATTACGTGTTTAGAGTGTCTGAAAGACCATGAACATGCAATTCCAGTTATGTGAAATAACAATTGATAGTTCCATGCTTATTCCATTGCAAATCATAGTATCGCATGTTTATCCGATTTTTAACTCTATGTTGCTCCTAGAGTAATTTCAGAATATTTCGTTGACCCAAACTTAGAATTAATTAATCTTAATCGAAAAATGTTCTATATCCACACTTTAGGTATTTAAGAACACACTGGAAATAGATAGTTAGAGGAATAGGTCCAAATTCTCGTGGGTTCGACAATCCGGCGTTCTTAAAAAGAGCCACTATATTACTTGCACGACCCGTACACTTGCGGATGCGCTCGCTTACGTGAAAAAGAGTCGACATTAATCACTCCCAAGTAGGGAGCAGCTCATTGGAAGGTAACATGGAGCATGACGAGGATAATCTGATGATTTCGGAAATTGCGGGAGCCATTCGCCTACCACCCATAGTAAGGAATGTGGTATTTCGTGTCACAAGCACCATGTTGTATTTGTTACAAATGAAGGGAATCTTTCGCATTAAACCAACTGAGGCTTTCTTGGATTGTTTTTTCCCTTCATCAAGGATTTTGCAGCTAAGGGACAACATCACAAATTTCAGGCAAGAACCGAGATCTCTGCATGAAGCATGCCTAAGGTTCAAAGAGAAGGTTGCTGTCCAAATCATGGACTGCCGAATGGAGTGCTTCTCAAAGTTTACAGAGCCCTGGACTTGATAAACAAGTCTGTGGCCAACAATTTAGCTGGAGGTTCTATTATGGATCAGATATACAGGTTGGCCAAAGCCCTTCTAGACAAATTGACAAAGACCAATAAGGCTTTGGCAATATGCGAGAGACAAATGTGTCTACACATGAGATCTGCTGCCAAGTGCATTATGGCTAAATTGGTGAAAAAGGGATGAAGAGCGAGATGAGAATCTTTCCAAGATGATGACAATAACTGGAATTAATGACAAAACATGGCCGGGAGCAAGGTCCAAGGTGGTAAATTAGTATATAAGGTCCCTTGCAATATGATGGAGAATCTTCACCGCCAACATATGAGGAAGAATATCAATACATGGTAAACCAAATGGGAGGTCCTCGACCTAGATTCCATGGAATAAATCAAGGCCCTTGGTGCCCAAGGGATGAAAATCAAGGCTGAGAAATCGGGATTCGCAGGTGTACCGAAGAATGAAAGATGGGAAAATAGGGAGGTAATCAAGAGGGTGATCGCTATCACCGGAGTTCAAACCCGTATTTTCCCGCTCCAAAAGTTGGAAATGCCCACAGTCAGCCGGGTGTGAGTGACGCGGGTCGTTCAAAAATTGAAGAAATGCTATCAAGAGTCCTAAAGAAAATGGAGTCAACCGAGAGTGGGATTAAAGAGTTAAGAGGGGAGGTGTATAACCTTGTCCAAACAATGAGCTCACATTCAACCTCCATCAAGCATTTGGAGGCCCAAAAGAATCACTCGTCGGCTCAAAATGAAACCCTAGATGAGCGTGAACGCTCAGTAACACAATGCTGAATTCAAAGAATGATAGTCAATGCATGGCTATTGTCACTAGGAGGGAAATATGATCAGAGATGCACCTGAAGACTAAATAGGTTAATAATTCAAAATCGGATGAAGAAAATTAATTCGACAAGATACCAAAGACTCCAAGGAGTTAGGAAAAGATTGAAGAGGAAGGAGAGGGGAAGGATGATGAAATCCTTCTACATGATGATTATGATGAGGTGGAATGAAGGCCCCAATTGATGACAAGGTTGAAGCAAGATTCTCACCTCCTTATCCACAAATCTGCCAATAACAAAAAGAAGGATGACCATTTCAGCAAATTCGTCAGCATGTTTAGCAAGTTGTCCATCCATATACCGTTAGTGGATGCTCTTCTCCAAATTCCAGGATATGTGAGCATGCTGAGGTTAAAACGAACATGTAAAGAAATTAATTATCGATATAACATGGTTTATCTTTTCTCCGGCCGTTAGTCGGAACTTATGCCTATGGATAAAACTCTCGTATTTAACCCAACTTAAGAATCCTGAACTCCACCTACATTTCTGTGATAAGAAGAAATTCATGTTCTAGCCATATACAAAACCGATTCCACACTTGACTAATACGACTTTCGTGTATATTTATCCCGAAGGTAAATCAATTCTCAATTTTCCCAAACAAAGAACAGATCATATCCTATTAATTCACAACTTTCCAGTTTCGTGCTCACTCGAGTGAAATCGGACTTTTTAGATATACATTAACATTGGCCAGATATTAATGCAGTAAGAACAAGAATTAATAGAACAACCATGAAAGAAAAGATGAAAAAAACTAGATGATCAACAATTACATTTCAATACAATTGTTCCTAACCTCAACAAGAAGTGAAATTAGCCACTCATTTGTGGATTAAACATCGTTAAATGAGTGTAAATCATACAAACAATTGAAAGAAAGGAGAAAGGGATAGAGAAACCCTAAGAATTTGTCCTCTCAATCCGCCCTGTAACCCACGTTGTTGCTCCACCAAATGTAATAATTAAAAATGAACCTAAGTGTTCTATTTATACCGGTGAGAATTTTTCCCAGAATAACAAGCAACGTGTCACGAGTGCATCACGAGCACTGCCTCCGTATTGATGGTGCAAACGCGGAGGTTTCCTGGAATTTGGCCGCCTAGGTAATTGTCCCCAACGTGGTACCCACATGCAACGTGAGCATGCTCACGTGGCCATGGTACAAACGCGCACCTTCACCGGAATGTCAAGTTCCAAGCAATTAGGTCCAACGTGCCACGACACGATCGTGGACCCTCTCTGTAATTCCTTGCAATTAAATCTCCTGCACAGAATGCATCCGCGATGGTAAAGGTGTCAATGCTCCATCGCGGAGCCTCTTGTTTCTTGCTTCTCTTGGCCACTTCCTGTTTCACTCGAAACTATCTCCGATTCCTCCCAACATGCATCTTAGCTCCATAAAAAGTATGTTTTTCCTGCAAACAACGCTAATCATGTTGGTTAGTATAAATTCACACTTTCCTACAATTTACATGAGAATGTACAAACATTGTTGGAGAAACAAGGCAAAAACGATGCATTTGAGTATCACTTGGGCATATAAACATGCCCCAGATCACCTACCCCACACTTAAAATCTTGTTCGTCCTCGAACAATACTCTTACACCTCATGCAAGTGACACCCCATCATGGCTACTTTGGCTCGACAATCCGAGCTAATGCTATACCAATTGTTTACATAACAAATCATCAAGAAAACATGCATGGTATCATCATTACAATGACATTAAACATATCAGGACCTCCTAGACATCAAGAATCGACTCTCGATATCGGCAAACTCATGCAAATTAGCTGACCAAGATATCCTTGACACGAATTATCTTCTCGTCAAGCATGTGCCTCACATCACAAGAGAATTTCCACTTTACTCACACGACTAAACATTTCATGCAAAAAGGGCATGTACACACAATTTTACTCTCTCCCAAAAGAATTCACATGCATCGTGTCATGAACCATAAGCTTGCCTCTAGTGTTTTACTCCACTAATATAAGGACGCGTGGTGTAAGATCACATAGGACTTAACGGGGTTTAATGCGCCACAACTAGTATAATCGGGCTAACCAATAGTAACTAGCATCCTTAAGCGCTTTTTTTCAATACATCCCATCAACTTCTGGGCATAAGTTCTTCCCTTTCTCCTCCAAATCTTGAAGTCTTTCTAATTTTTTGTCCCCCAACTTTTAAGTACATAACACAATTTGACTAAACACAAAGATTAGTTATGCCCTTTATTTTCTTTTACATCCTGGCAAGTGCACCTTGACTCTTTTTCTTCTTTTCATCACTTTTCTTTCTTTCTCTTTTTATTTTTTTTTTCCACCATTTCACCCTTTTTTACACCGTGGGAAAATTATTTTTCTTGAGCGCTTAAGAGTTTTCGCATTAGATTTATGGAAAAATGGACGTAAAGGTTAAGCTTGGTTTACACCTTTTCCACAAAAGAAAAAAAATAGGCTAAAGGCTCAATGGGCTAATTAGGATTTGATATTCATAGAGTATGAAAAAGAAAAAACATTATCTAAACAAAGAAACGCTCACATCCTTTCCTACACTACACTTCCTTCATTTCGCGTTTCGTATACACACCGTGCAAGTTCTATGTACTTCACAATAGCATGGAATAAACGTGACCTCACTAGACACTTATTGCACATGCTCAACTCAAGACAGATTCACAGACTCTTTAATCAACTAATCACAGAATTTGTAATAGTTTTAATCACACACTGGGAATTAATTTTATGACTTGTAGTCTACATATGTACAAAATGTATGCATTTTCACGAATGTTTTTTGGCCTAATACGTGTTATCATGTAATTGATATAGAGTAATGCCAATGGATACAACCAAACAAACCAAAATTGAAAATAAAAAGTTACCCTATCGACCGTATTTCCTTAAGACGGTTGTCATCCATCCATCATAGGGAACGGTCACTTATTTACGACTTCGGTTCAATGGGACTCCTCGGTAAAAGAACCGAAAACAAACTCCGAGAAACCCAATGATCAAAATAATTAACAAAAATTTTAAAATATCATGATTTAGACAAAAACTATTTACACACTAGTAACAAAGATTCAACAAAGACACAACACTTCAAAAAGATATTTACAATACGAAACATACACAAAAAGCATAGGTCAAAATTTTCAAGCACAATGTAACATGCATATACATACAAATCAAGATGAAAACCAACACCATCTAACTACCTCACCCCACACTTAAAACCGAACACCGTCCTCAGTGTTCATACAGTCAACAAAACACAAAAGTGGGTGGTGAAACTCCCTGATCAATCAAAGTATTCCACTTCTTCATCAGGTGCCGCCGCCTCGTCTCCCATGTCTGAATCTTCCCCTGTCAGTCCTCCTCCGACTCAACATCGGAATTCCTACAATGCTTTCCTACTGTGGGGACATCATCATCCACTGCTCCACAAAAGCTGGGCCCACACTGACATAGAGCCTGGCAGCCCACCGAAAGGGTAATCTAGGCCGAGCTGCCACGCTCATCCTCCGTCGCCGGCCACCCGCCAGTGGTAGCTAGAGCATTCGCAGATCCCGAACACGCGGGCCATGGATCGATCATCCCGAGCATGTCGCTCCGGCTAGTGTAAGAATCCAGCTCGTGAGTGGTGTCGGGTGCCTTGGTCTTTGTGACGCCCACGACACGCCGCCCTCCATCTGCGGGATATAGTCCAGGCCTCATCCTCCACATCTGTGCCCTCAGAACGTGGTTAGCAAACCGCCAAACTCCGTACTGTGTCTCGATGCAAGCGGGTTTTTCATGGGCGGATATGATCACCGCCCCAACATTTATTCCCAGCTCTTTCATCAGGGCATGGGCACCAGGTATACACGATCCGGTGAGACCCTTGGTCATGTGCACTCCTCGACCAAGCAGAAACACACTATCTTCAGCCGACCTGGGTTCCTTGTTCATCTCGTGAGTAGGGCAATGTCCAAGTGGTAGCCCTCTCCTTATGTCGTCTGGGCTGCGGTTGCTGGAACGGGCTCCACACAACGTGCGTTCCGATATCCGCATATGGGTGGAGTGATATTTAGCTGCCTGAGCAAGGCATCGCAGCCTACGCCCCCAATATGGCATTCGTGTGATGAGGCTCAAGGGTGAAATCCGCCCCTTATTTGATGGTGTGATCATGTGAGCGTCGGGTTCCAATTTGCATAGAACTCGAATCAAGTGCAAATTTCACTCCTTGGGCTCGTTGGCACCAAGCGCAACCCGGGCAAAGGTCAATCCGTGTACAATGTGGGGAACTCCGCCAATGGCTCCCTTGCAATATGCTCCTCAGGAAGTACTTGTTCTCTTGTGCTTTGCGTACCACTTCTTCCTTCCTCTGTCACCCATCGGGTTCAGATACGGCGTTGGTCAGTGGAACCGCTGGTGTTGTTGGACGTTGTTCCCGCTGATCTCTTTTTTCTTCCGGCTCGGGTGCATGCGCCTCTTCCTTTGTCTGCTCGCTTGCCACTGTTCCCGTCAAATAAAGCAGACAGTCCCAATGTTAGTCAAATTAAAAATTAGCTTCGACTAAAGATGGGTTAGGCTCGGCCACCCCACACTTAGTCTTTAGCCACAATTAAAACATTATGGCAAGAACAAATTTTTTCTAATTTACCAAAAACAAGAAAAAGAAAACAAACAAAAACACAAACCATATGCCTTGTGCATTCGCAGAATTCGCGGTGTAAATTCATTCATACTACTCATACTTCGTACAACTAACACAATATTACCGTCGAATACAATTTTATACGCAGCACTTAGCAATGAAAAGAAAGAAAAAAACGAAAACTATTCACCTACACAACCTTATGCAATCTACCCATTTCTTGTATGCTGCCACCACTCCCAAAATCCATCGGTCTTTTAACATATTAACATATAATACGACCAACTCATCTCACCCAACATATACAAACCCACAAGAATTCACACCAACAAGCTTCCCATTTTTCGGTTCAATTTCAAGCCCTAGCTACAATTTTTCAAAATTCGATCAAGCTCATGTTTTTATCGGTTCATACAATCACAATGATATTACAAACATCAATCAACAATAACTTAAATGAATTTAAGCTCAATTTCTCATAGGGTAACGTTTACTCACATCTCATGCTAAAATTGAAAAATTCGACCAAAATTGAGATAGAGTTGATGAACATACCTTTAATTCGAAGAACGGAAGAAAACTTGATGAAATTATGTACCTAGGTCCGTGCACGCTGGGCTGAGGGAGAGGGAATTTTTGGGAGGGTTGTCGAGGGGATGAAAAATGAGAGAAAATGAGGTGAAATCGTGGTTGTGAGTGGGGAGCTCGCCGCCGGTTACCCAGGGACTCGTGTGTGACACGATCACATAATACTTCTCCTCTCTCTCTCTCAATGTGTCAATGGAGGGTAACGGAGTACCACCTCCGTGACACGGGACTCATCGCGCAGGCATTCTGGAATTTGAAAATTCCAGGATTAGCTTACGTGTCACGGAGGTAAACGCGGAGGCTCCTCTCCGTGACACGGAGCCATCGCCAGGCTCACCGTTTTTGCCACTTTTTAATTTTTTTACTAACTCTCATTTTTCTCCTTTGTGATCCTTTGCATTTTTCCCCGATCAACCTGAAATTTATCTTACAACAAGAAATTCGTTAGAATCCTGCTATTTGACAAACACAATACAATATTTTATTTTTTTTAATAGAATTTTTTCATATATATATTTTTTCTTTTTCTTTTTCTTTTTTTTTTTAATCGTACAATCATAAACAATAGTTCACGGGTTGCCTCCGTGCAACGCCTGGTTTATGTCGGTTCGACGTCATTTGAGCTATTTCTGCCCCTAGGGTGACAAACGTTTTCTCAATGGTAACACGCCATCACTCCGGCCGCTTACCGTCGTGGGGTTTGCTCCCACCAACTCGAGACTCAATGCCCTCGAGCAGCATCAGCTTGCTCAAGCACACTGATCACCGAGGAGTTCCTCGTACACGGCCGGGAGCTTGGTGTCCTTGTACACATCGAACACCTCCACCTTGTCGTAAGCCGCACGTGAGCTGCCCGCAGCCTATGCCCACGGGGCCGCTTCCTGTGAGCCAAGAAAGGGACATCCTGGGTGAACAAATGGGGACTTCAGCGTCTGCCTCAAAGTCCAGCACAGCTGAAATCTACCGAAGATCCGGGAGCCGAATTTGCACCAGCACGTCCTCCACAATACCGTCTGGTCTGCCAAGAACGATCCGAAGGAAGCAAGATTACCGTTGTCTGCCTAGGACCCTATCCCCAACTCTTGAATACCGAGGTCAGTATAAAGTTAATGCTCGCCCTCAAATCACATAATCCGCGAGCTCGGATACTCTGCTCCTCGATTGTTAATTGAATTGTAAGCCCTGTGGCCTTGGAGCTTTGTAGGGCAATCAGTTCTTTGTATCCGGGAAGTACCCTCCGTAAGCAGCTTACCGCGTGGCATACTGGGCCAACCTGCTTTTGTTCGCCATGATGTCCTTTTATGTACTTTGCGTACTTCATCACTCCCTGCAAGCATATCAACAAGAGGTAAGCTAATGTGTACCTTTTTAAGCACCTCCATAAACTATTTGAAACACGCTCCTTGTGTTTCTTTAATCGTTGAGGAACTGTGAGGTCTTTCTCGGTTCAAAGATCCTGCTTTCCCCCTTTCTTCACTGCCCTCTCCGTTTCTGCTGCCCCTGACTGTTGAGGTGGTCTTTCTGGTTCCACCTCCTTAAGCTGCAAATGTCCACTCCTCAGGTCACCGTATTCACCGCTAGTTGGGGCCCAGGTCGCTGGGAAGTCCTCCTATAGCTCGGTGTTTCTGGGCTCCAGCAAACTTGCCAAACTGATACTCTAGTGCCTGGTAGCTAACTGATTATTTGACCTCGCTGCCAATTTAACATAGTCACTGTACTGAGCTTGGTTAGCTATCATCGTCTTGAACATCTCTCAACGTCGGGTGATGGTGTGGAGGAGGGGCATTGCTTCAGACCGAGACTGATAGTTCTGCTGCCCTCCTTGGATTCCTTTGCACCCCCTGACTCGAACTCTGTCTCCTGATGGTTGCTGCCCCAAGAGAAATTCAAGATTCCTCCAAGAGTTAAACATACTATACTTCGTCGTGATTATTCTTGTGCATTAAGCCAAAAGTTCACCGAGTCGATTTGCTCACAACACTCAGCTGAGTGTTCATTACTCCCGCACACTAACCAAATCTGGGCTGCACTGTGATCATCGGGGCTGGGACTGATTCATGCTCATGTTACCGAAGGGCAGTTGAGTTGATTTCAAAGGTGCTGACATTCAGTGGAAAATGATAGCCAGAAACCATCCACTTCAAGACTCCAGCTGCTTTCCTTGCTCCTCCCCAGAGTCCATTCCACTCCGGATTTCCCGCGAAATACGATTCAACAGCATGTGTACCATCATAAGTTCTTCAATGCTTGGCCCTCTACCTGCAGAGTCCAGCGAAGATTTTTTGAAATCTAAACTGACAAAAGTGTGCACCAGCACATCAGCTGGATTGCAGGATGAGACAACTCAGAACAGATTTGAATTCCTCCTGCTTGATACAGCATTCTCCCCTTCTTTGTTTAAAACTTAATTTGACTTCTAAGTCTTGCTGTTTTACCGAAGGAAAGAACTGGATCAAGAACTTCTCTTTGAAGATCATCCCATGTGGTTATAGAATTTGGTGGCTCGGCCTTTCAACCACTCTTTAGCTTCTCCCAAAAGTGAAAATGGGAACAATGTAAGCTCTGACGTAACTGCTGACACTCCAACGTGATGTGTATGTCACTTATCTCCAAAATATTTTGAAGATGTTGTTGTGGATCCCGAGGGAGACTCATGAATCGCTTCTGCTTGTGTGCAGCAACTGCACCATGTGCTGTTTAAGCTCGAACTTCCCTCCAGTCAGCTTGTGAATGCTAGATTGGGACATCAAGTAGCATGTGGAGCTTTCACCACATCAAAGTGGTCCGGCCTAGCTTCCATTTCAAGTGGTGGATTATATGGTTGCTCCAGGATTGTTTGGTCTTTGAGAAACTGCAGTTTTCTCTAGAGCTTCCGTTGGCGGCGGGAATTGTCTTTACGGTTTCATGATGGATCCACGCCTGTCTCTTGCCAAAGGTTCAATAGAATCAAGTATTCCAAAATAAGGTGTTATACACCAAGTGGTCAACACTAAATAAAGAAATAGCAAACTAAACAATTTAAGAAAAAAATATAATTTCTGCCAATTGCCAGTCCCTGGCAACGGCGCCAAAACATTCGTTAAACGGATGACTACACGCAAGACGTGGTCGAACAAGCAGCAGCGGTCTGGCGGCCAAGTATCGATCTGGTGGACTGGACTAGTTGTGGCAAAATCACCTCAAGTGTCAATTTATCTGCAACTCAAAATGCAGCATAACAATGTAAAGAAAGTGAGTATTTTGTGTCTAATTTATACTAGGCCAAACAAATATACAAGTGAGTCCGAACTATGAATGTGAGCATGGCTGAGGTTAAAACGAATATGTAAAGAAATTTAATTATCGATATAACATGATTTATCTTTTTCTCCGGTTGCTAGTCAGAATCTATGCCTATGGATTAAAACTCGTATTTAACCCACCAAGAATCATGAAACTTCCACCTACATTTGTGATAAGAAGAAATTCATATTCTAGCCATACAAAATCGATTCCACACTTGACTACTACGACTTTCTGTGTATATTTCTATCCCCGAAGGTAAATCAATTCTCACTCTTCAAACCAAGAAAAGATCATATCCTATTAATTCACAACTTTCTAGTTTCATGCTCTCTCGAGTGAAACCGACTTTTTAGATACATTAACATTGGCCGTATATTAATGCGTAAGAACAAGAATCAATAGAACAAACCATGAAAGAAAAGATGAAAAAAACTGATGATCAACAAATTACATTTCAATACAATTGTTCCTAACCTTAGCAAGAAGTGAAATTAGCCACTCATTTGTGGATTAAACATCATAAATGAGTGTAAATCATACAAACAATTGAAATAAAGGAGAAAGGGATAGAGAAAAACCCAAGAATTTCTGTCCTCTCAACTCGCTCGTAACCCACGTTCTTACCCACTCCAGTTAGAATAATTAAAAATGAACCTAAGTGTTCTATTTATACTGGTGAGAATTTTTCCTTTCGAATAATAAACAACGTGTCACAAGAGTGCATCGCGAGCACTACTTCCGTGACACGGTGCAAATGCCAGAGGCTCTCCGGGACTGGCCTCCTGTGTAATTGTCTCCATCGTACGGCATGCAACACGGAGTATGCCCAGCGTACACGCAAACGCTACATCTTTCACTGGAATGTCAAGTTCGATGTATTTCCAGTCCAACGTGTCATAATGATCACAAGGAACCTCGAATTCCTGCAATTAAATCTCCCTACGTAATGCATCCGCGATGCAGGCTGGTGTCACGGCTCCACGCGGTTTCTTGTTTCTTGCTTGGCCACTTCCTGTTCAAGCCCCGAGTCCATCTCCGATTCCTCCCAACATGCATCTTAGCTCCATAAAAGTATGTTTTTCCTGCAAAACAACACTAATCATGTTGGTTAGTATAAATTCACACTTTCCTACAATTTACATGAGAATGTACAAACATTGTTGGATAAACAAGGCAAAAACGATACATTTGAGTATCACTTGGGCATATAAATATGCCCCAGATCATGTCCATCAGCTGAAACGCCCCCCTAATGCAAGGTAATAGGGGTGTTGCAAAATGAGGAGGAGGACAAAGGATTGGAGATGAAGGAGACGGAGTCAGAGGATGATCCATCGAAAAAGAGGTATTGAATGAGATCTACGTCGTGTCACGATGTTAACTAAGGCGCTTCTTGGGAGGCAATCCAAGTGTTTAGTGGATTGCTTTTATGTATTTGTTGTTTTTGTTTCTGTAGGAGCTATGAAGTGAGGAACAAAGGAAGACAAAACCACATAAGAAAGGAACGACACTGAATCGGCGAGTCGCCGTTCCAGAAGTGCCAACCGTAGTTTCAAGGTGAGTGCAAACAAAAGGCTGGGACTTGGATTAATAGACCGTCGATGCAAAATCGTGGACTGCTGGTGGGTTGCCAATGTCACACAGCGTACCTGAAGTTTTGGCACCTAAGTGGCGGGTCACTGGTAGAACATTGATCCAATTCGTGAGCTGTCGGTAAGTCGCCAACAGAGGAATAGAGAACTAGGAAAAAATACCCGGCAAAGAAAAGTAAAGCGGTAGAACGCTGGTGTGCTTCGGCAAACCGTCGATGTAGTGCCAGTCGAGGTACGCATTTGTCTCAGAATGGAAATATAAAGTGGACCCACCGAATACTAAATACTAACTAAGCTACCCTATTCTGTAAAATATTCCTTTAGTTCCCCCTTTTCACCATAGTTTCATACCCTTTTTGTCTCTCCACTACCCAACATTCCCACTTCCCCATATTTCCCTCTTTTCCACCTTTCCACTTTCCCACCTTTACTCCTTCCCACTTCCTATCAACATACCAACACATTAACTCTCCACCTTCCCCTCAACCTATCGATCTTCCCCGTCTCACCTATAAAAACCTCTCCCTCCTTTCACTAACGCACTCACTACACTCACATTTCCTTTCTCTACTTCACATCCCCTGAAGTGCCATTATTGAAAGTTGTCTAGCTTTTCAAGCTCAAGTGTGCAAGCATTCCGATATTGTGGTAAAAGCTTTCTTTCCCTTGTCATGAATTTCTCAATCTTTCTTAATTCTTTTAGTCTTAATACTTGGCTTCCCATTGAATTCATGAATATGCTCTATTTGTTGAAAGGAATGGGGAATATGTTTTCTATTTGTGTAATTTTTTTAAAATGGGTGAAGTATGAGTAACCCAATCATAATGAAATGCAACGTTTTGCCTGATGAGACTGGGTGATGCCATACTTAAGGGCAAACCGTCCTTGGATTTTGTTTAAATGTAGTGGTGTTAATTCTATCATGTTGTGTTGGGTGTTTGTTAATCGGCGCCTTTGATTTGTTTAAATTCGATTTGGGAACGATGGGGTTCGGCGAATCACTGATGGAATGCCGGTCCACTTTTAAAAAATGGCTTCAGGCCACTGAGTGGATCCCACGTTATATCAACGGTTCACGAATCAGGACCGGCGACTCGCTGCCCAATCGCCGGTACCCTCTTCAGTTGCCCAGTTTTTTATTCCGCATCGGCGAACAATTGGTGGTCCGTGGATTGCTCTTGCGACTCGCCGGTGCTTTGCCAGTGCTGGTGGTCCTTTATATGATGTTTTCTTATCTTTGTTTCTAAGTTCACCCTTAGAATAGTTTTTGTTATTTTAGTTTACTTCTCGAATAATCCTTGTAGAAAAACCATGTCTTCATCAAAGAATATAGGAAAGAGAAAGGTCCCTGCCTCATCTTCTAGAAGGAGCAAGGGTAAAGCAAAGGCCGCTCCACCGCGTGCCAACACCAAGAAATAAATCATCTTTTGCGTCCCAAACATGCAAGATCATTATTTCATTTGTCAAGGTCGATCCATCACAGTGGAGAAGTGGTTTGATTTAGCAGGATTGGGGGGTGATCTTCCCAACATCATCGCCCAATTCATAGAACGACAATGACATGCATTTGCCAATCCTCTCTCGCCTTACTATCCTAGCTTGGTGACCAAATTCTATGCCTCATATCAATCCCAACAAGATAGCATACAGCACAGTGGAAAAGTCGATGACTTTCCATGCCTAACATCAGTTATGCTAAGGGGGTGGAAGTTGACATACCCCAGCGGCCATTAACTCCTTCTTTTGGGAAGATAAAATTGAATCTGGTATGGAATACATGTCCCGGGTAGCTGATATGAAGGACCAATTTTCTTGGTTAGCCAAAATCATTGCTGTTGACACTCCTCTTTGGGCCTCCATGGGTGGTGAAATATCTCGCCACGATTTGAAGTTTGAGGTCAAGCTGTGGCTGGATTTTATTTTTGGCTGTATCATCCCCTCCAAAAATGAGCAAAGGGTCAGCTTAGAAACTGCTATTCTTATTGCCTGCATCATGACTGGAGTCCCTATTACCTTTGGGGAAATTGTTGCCCAACAAATTAAGAGAAAGGCTCAACAGTCTAGCACTTCAATGCCCTACACCGTCCTCATTTCCCAGCTTTGCTCACAAGCTAAAGTGCCTCTGTTTCCTTATGAAACCTCTTCCACTTCTTTAGGAGTGATATCCATCGATCGGAAGAGAGATGCCGAGACACCGAGAATGAAAAGAAAAAGACTGCAAGCCTTTGGAGTTATTAAGGGATCCCTTTCTCATGGGTCAGACCAATCACCACAGGCCCTAGAGTTGAATGTGCCCCAGCCAGAAATGTCAGGCCAAGATTCACGAAACCTGCCTCAGCATGGAGCATCTCCCCCTCTGCAATCCTCTCAACCAGGTGGTCTCCACAGACTTGTAGAAATGACCAACTCTCATGAGAGTCAACTCCAGAGATTGGCTAAGAGCCACCCCGCACTCATTGACCAGACAATCAAAAAGAAGCTCAAGTCTTTATACAAGAGTGTCACCACACTATGCAAGAGGGTGGATGAAGTTGAAGGGGCTGTCACATCCCTCTGGACTGAGGTACAAGAGTGGAAGAATTGGACTTCAACGAAAGTGCTAGATATGAGCGCCCTAGATGCTTCAATGGTGCTCCTTCCTTAGTTTGAGGTCTTATTGATGATCTCTTTGAGGGCCTGGGAGATGATTTTTCTAGGCTAGGTGGGGCCAGTGGTGGTGGTGCAGGTGATGCAAAGGCTGACGATGAGGAAGAATGACTCGCTCAGGGAGATCCTTGTCCCTTTCCCTTTTGCATATACACATTGTGGACAATGTACTTTTTTAAGTGGAGGAGGGATGAGCGCAGTTGATGATGGGGTCCTTGATAGATTTTTTCTTTGGATGTTTTTGTTTTTGTTTGAAATTGATTGAATAGAGACCTTGTCGGGTTATTGTTTTTTGATGATTGATGATTTCTCTTGTTGGGCGTGTTTTGTTTCGAAAAAAAATGAATGAATGATTTGGTTTAGTTCTTGATGGGTGTTGGTTAGTGAGTAAATAGGGTCGTTGCTTTGAATTATGAAATTTTGCATGAAATGACCCTAAGTCTTGGTTCTTTTCGCCTTCATAAATAATAATGTAGTAATCAAAACTCCGAGGGTTTTCTTTAGACCACGGTTCTTTCCTGGGGAGCATTTTTTTATTTCTTTTCACTTTCTTTGGCAAAACAGATTGGCATTTTCTGATGATAGATTGAGTGGTGACATTCTCAAGGGAAAATTCCATGTTGTTTTGAGAGGCAACACCGAAAAAAAATTGTTGAAATGGAAATTTAAAATGAGGGAATGAAAATGAAAATAATGAGCAAATGTTGACACAATAGCATAGCATTCCTTGTTATATGTTATAAATTCTTTGCTTGACTTATGAGTTTGCCTGCTTTGATGTCTTAACTTTAAATGTTGTGATAAGAATGACTCTTGTGGACCCTTTAAGGGTGATTCCTTGTGTAGTGAAATTTTTTTGATGAGTCTCATGCATGACTTCTTGTCTAGAACTTGCCGCAAATGTGATTCAAGGAGAATTCCTAAATGTAGTTGCGCTGAGAAAATAATTTTAGGCTTTCTTTTGTCTAGCCACTTCACCCATATACTCTCCTTGAGCATTGATCCTTGTCAGCCAATGTTGAGCCTTAGACCCTTTCTTTGGCAACCACATTACAAGCCTTAAGACAATTCTTGATACCTCTCTTTGGCACCCATTCTCCCTAAATGCTAGTGACAAGATAGTGATGAAATAAGGTTTTAAGCCTAAGAAAAAGGGAGTGATAAAAAATGATAAATGAGGCAAAAGCCTAAGTTTGGGAGTGTGAAAAATGGTAAAATAAGGATTTCAGTTTAAGGTAGCACCACATTGTGTCAAAATGCAAAAAAGAATAAATCTAAAAGAGAAAAACAAGTTGTGTGAACTGGTGCTTTCTATTGAGGTGATAAGGCTAGTTGTGAAATACAAAGGGGTTATAAAGAGGGTTGTTAAAGAAATGAAAGTCAGAAACAATGAAAGAAGTAAAACAAAGTGAAGTGAGTGGAAGGAGTTGATGGGAGGTATGTTTATAAAAAGCATAAGGAAGGATCTAATCACTACAATAAAAATTTTATTCTACCCTTAACTGAGCCTACGTCATAACCCACAAGCCCTAAATTATTCTAAGTGCAGCTACTCTACATTAGTGGAGAATTACATGAAAGGCAAGCCTATGGGTCAAGTGTGTGCATGAAGATTTCTTTTGGGAGTGTGAGTGTGAATGTCTCTTCCAAACAATCCCTTGTGTGTATTCAATGATTACATGATAGAAGAGTAGGGATTCTTATTTCAGTGAGTGGTATCATCCCTTTTTGAGGACACAAGGGCATTCAGAATTAATGTGTGAATAGGGCATGAGGAGTGTAAACTCTAAGACAAGCTTTGAATGTGCATTGATTATGACTTGAGATGCTATCTGTATTTCATGGTTGAGCAATGCCCTTGTTATACTAAATGAATCCTTTCATGAACCTTGTTGGTGGAAAGTGGTAGCCTATTTGAAACATCTTCATTGTTTTGGTCTTTTGGGGTATTTACTTCTCTTTTTCGGTGAGGTTGGTGAGAATTTTTTTGGGTTGTTAGTTCAGGTGATTGGTGATGTTTAATTTTCTGTAGAAGTGGAATGTTTTTCAATGAATGAGAATTGCATTACTTGAGGACAAGAAATGACTCAAATTTTGGTGTTTGATGAGTTGGTAATTTACCAACTCATTAGGATCTTAAGCTTGAGTTTTTGCTTAGTTTTGAGTTGATTATATGGATTTTATGCCGTTTTTATTTTTGTTGTTGTGCAGATTCCTAAATGTAAGAAAAGAGCAAAAATGGAGCAAAAAGAAGGAAGTGAGGACAAATCAGCGGTCCACCAATGAAAACATGTGAAATGCCGGTGAAAGGCCGATTATCATTGCCTATGAGGAAAAATTCCACCGGCGATCTGTGAGTTGCCAAAGGAAATCACCGGTCCATTCACCGAAAGACACTCGATTTTCTGGAATGAAGAACAAACACTCGGAAGTTCACAGATTGAACTAGCTAAATGCCGGATGAATCGCCGATGCTCACTGGAATTGAGTGATGGCTCAGTTAAGACACTCGGTGGTTCACAAATTTGAATTGGCGAATCACCGGTGACTCCACCGATTCCAGAATGATGCTCAGGGGTAAAATTATCCAACACGAAAAAAGAGATAGAAGATGCCCTATTTTTCTAGATATAAATGTTAGATAAAGTACTGTGTACTAGGGGATATAGAGAGCAAAGCATATCACATCATTGTTTCCTTTATGAGATTTAGAACATTCTCTTAGCAGAGAAAATGAGATTTTGATTGGTAAACTTTGAAAAAGTACTCTTCTCTACTTCTTCTTCTTCTTAATATTAAGTTATAGCCATTGTTGGAGACTATATTTGTAAAGTTGATTTTACTACTCTTGTTATTAAATTCAATGAGTTTATTGATGAATGTGCTTTTGAATTTCTTAATCACTAGTAGCTAAATAATTATCTAGAGGTGTGTGATGATGAATACTTAATTAGAGTGGGTATTGCTCGAGTCATCTTCATATTTTTTAAATAAGTGTAAATCTGTTAGATTCTCTTCACTCTTTAAAGGAAGATCCATTGTTTATGATATTGGTCTATTTATTCTTTCTTGATTGTTGCTTGTAAAAGAATAATTAAGTATTGAAAGAGAATTTAATAGTGGTTATGGATGAGAGATTGTGAAATTGGGATAGAAATAGATAAAATTACAGTCTCATTCCTCATTAGTAGATAATAACTAGAAATTAGTGCAACTGCTAATCCAAATCTAATTGGGTTGAGCTAAATCGTGGCTAGAGCTTTAACAAAAATCTACTAAGAGGTAGTTATAAGGCTAAAAAGATGTAATTACCCACTTCCCGAGATTATTTAAACTAATTGAACTTATAAGATGACCTAGCATGTCTCTATCTAGTTAGTATATCATCTACACCACACCTCTAGTCTTTCACATTCTTATTGACAACCTTGTTGATCTTGATATTTTATTTACTAAATTACCTTATATAATTCGCTACAAATTCCACCCCAATTTAATTTTTTATGATAACTCTACGTGGTGCAAGCTAACTTCAATTTCTCAACCGACACTCGTAACTATCATTTACTAGTCCTTGTGGGATTCGATCCCATCACCTGTGGGGTTACTTGTTTTGATACTTCGGCCATGTATATTATTTGCATGAAGGATATATTTTGGACGTTATCAGCTTCCCAAGAAGCTCTTGATTTAACATTGCGGCACGATGCAGGTGGTTCGGTTACTCATAATTCACCAAACCACCACTTGGGTTGCCTCCCAAAAGCAATTGATTTAATGTCGCAGCACGACGCAATTCTATTGACTACTCAGACTTCATCAAGGAACTCAGATTCATCCTCTATTGCTGAGACAACTTTGTACTCCTTTGGTTGCTTCATTGATAGGAAAACATTGAAGGTGACCTCTTTTTTATTGAGTCTGAATTTCAACGGGCCGGCCTCCACATCTACTAAAGTTCTCCCAGTGGTAGGTTATGGTAGCCCAAAAATGATGGGGATTTCAAAATCAACCTCGCAATCAAGGATCACAAAATCCACTGGGAATATGAATCTATCCACTTTAACAAGCACATCAAATAAGATCTCTACAGGCTTCTTCACAGTTCGGTAGGTCATCAGCAGCCACATAGTAGTCGGTGTGGGGGCTCCCAAGCCCACCTGCTTAAACATAGATAACGACATCATATTGATGCTTTCTCCCAAGTCACAAAGTGCCTTTGTGAACTCAACATCTCCAATTGTACATGAAATGGTGAAGGCACCTAGATCTTTCTTCTTCTGTGCAAGGACCTGTGCGGCTATAGCATTACAATAAAGCACATAATATATAGGCTCATATCTTAAGGACCTTTTCTTTGTAATAAGGTACTCCGTAAGTTTGGCGTATCCTGACATCTGTTCCAATGCCTCAACCAATGGTATGTTTACAGATAACTGTTTTAGCATTGAAAGGAATTTCTAAAACTTACCATTCTCTGCCTTCTTCTTCATTCTTTGAGGGAACGGTGGCGGTGGTCGTGGAATAGCCTTGTAAGTTTGTGTGGCTCCTTTCTTCTCTCCTTGTTCAGCTTCAGGCCCCTTTTCAATAACTAGAACCTCAGTCAACTCAGCATCCTCATTGTGCTCATTATCAGTAACATCTTTCTTATCGTCGATCATGCTTTATTTCTTCCTTTAAATTACAACGGCCAGGAGGGGGTTGGTAATTTACCAACTCATTAGACTCTTAATTATGAGATGTTACATGATTTTCACATCAATTAGAATAGTTTTATGCCTTTTTCTTTGATTTTGCAGGTATTGGATTAAGATAAGAAAAGCAAAGGAATTGAACAAAGAATAAGTCTACTGGAAACAAGAACCTGCGTTTCTCACATTGGCACCTAAGAAACACAGGTGTAGCGCAGAAAAACACTGGTCCTAAGCTAAAGGGCACCTGCAAAATCGTAGATGGAGTCCAGAAATCCTTTCCATGACCTACACGAGACCTGCAAACCATAGATGGGCACCTATGAAACACAAGTGCCGCACCAAGTGGCCAGAATGCTGATTAGGTAAAATTTTGTCCAACTCTGGCACAAATTCAATGTGGAAGCTTTCAAGGGCATTTGAGGAAAGCTGTACAAAAATAGAATATGAAGAATTACCTTAAATATACTCATAGAAGTCATAACTTGTACATCTTAGCTAAGAGGAATTGTAGAGAAAAGTAGAAAAAGTACATTGTTCTTCTTCTTCTTCTTTGCTATTTCTGAGCTATACCATCATTTTTGCATATTTGTGAGCGAAAATTTCTATTCAAATATGATGAATGTTAGTGAATTACCCGGGGGTATTTCTTCTTTAACTTTATTTATGAGTAGATAATTTAGTTGCTATGGGAGTGTGCATGATTGGGTTTAGATTAAATTGGGTGTTGTTAATTTAGTCTTAATTTTAATTATAAAGCATGAATCTAGTATTTACTCTAATTTTGAATGTTATAATTAATGATCGCAAACATTAATTTACTTTTCTATTCTTTCTTTTGCTTGAGAGAGAGGAGTATGATATGGGTGAGGAAGTATTAATGAGGATGTGGGTCATGGATATGTGGGGTTGAGCTAGAGATAGTCAAAACTCATTTTCATTACCCATTAAAGGACTGAAGTTAGAGATAGTTCATCTCTTCCTCAAGATTTTGGTGTCTGATTTATAGTATTGACCTGGGGGTTTGAGAAAACCCAAGGCAAATTCACCCAAGTGGTTGAGAAACATTGGGTGTAGTCTTTTCCATCGGTATTCATGTTGTAATTGATATTTGACTAGTTAATTAACCCCGATCCAATTGACGCCCCTATCAAAAGCACATCTCTAGTTCATTATCATTGCTTGCAACAATAAAGTTGCTTTGGTTTTACTTATAAATTAGCGTTCTATAGCTTACTCTCTTTCCCACCAATTTTCCCCATTTTGCAACATAAACAATGATGCATGCCAAATTAATTTACTCTACGACTTTTGGTTGATCTATTCTAACTCTTTGTGGATTCGACCCTGACTCGTAGTTGGGTAAATTATATGGCATATGACCGTGTATACTCTCATTGAGGAGTGAATTTGGACGTTATCAATTTTGGCGTCGTTGGGGAGTGGAATATGGTTTCCATTAGTTGTTAAGTAATTCAATTTTGTTGTTGCATCTTGTGATGTTTTCACTTCTTTTTTAGTTTGCTAATTGTTTAGATGCATAAAAATGAGCTATCTCACATGGGTACTTCGAGATACTGAAGCATCTTCATGTAGAAACTCTGCTCAATGGATGAATGAAGTATGGAAAAAAGAGGAGGAAAGAGATGCCATGTTGATAAAAATTATGATTCAGATTGGGCTGATAGCAAATGTGCATGAGGGGTTCTCATCCGGGATGTCAAGGCATATTCAAAAGCTTACGGTATGTCCGTGATGAGAATCAAGGTTTGACATATGAAATTGCAGCCGAATTGAGAAGTTTGGAGAGTGAGAAGACCGCACATTCGAGAATTGAAGGCATTCTTGAAATGGTTATGGAAAAGGTGCTTTTCGCTGACTCGGGGATCTGAGAATTGAAAGGTGATCTTTTAGAGCACACCAAAATGGTGAAAGATCATGACATCTCTATTAGACACCTAGAAGATAGGATGAACCATTTAGCTTTTCAAATGAGATCACAGATGAATATGAAGGAAAAGGAGACGCTCATAAAAAATGTCACTCCAAGTAAAAGAAACATCGAGGAGGAAGACATAGAGCAACATATTAAGGAGATATTGTTCAAAGAGTCACTAGAAGGCATTCTCTTGAATAACATTGTTGAACTTAGTGAAAGGTTCGAAGAAGTTTGTCATGCTATAGAAGGTGTTAGGTCCTATCATTCTCAACCAAAAAAGCTTGACCTTGGTCTTAATAATCAAAATACCCCTCCATCACAACCCTCAATTCTCGAATCTCTGGTGCTAGAACTTCAACCGCTGCTCTCACATTTGAAGTATGCTTATTTGGGTGAAAATGAAACTTTACCTGTGATCATCTCGGCTAAGCTAATCGAGTAGCAAGTACAAGCTCTCCTAGAAGTCCTAAAGAAGCACATTCACTAAATTGGATGGATTGTGTATAGTTGATATAATAGGCAATCCCCCAGGCATTTGTACTCAAAAGATCAACCTTTAAGAAGATTGTTACCCCTCGGTAGAACATCAAAGAAATTTGAACCCACCTATGCAAGAGGTAGTTAAGAAATAAATCATCTAATGGTTGGACGTGGGGGCTGTATATACAATAGCTAATAATAATTGGATAAGTCTTGTCCAATGTATGCCCGAAAAGGGAGGGATAGTGGTTCAAATTGAGAAGGAAGAATTAATAGCTACTCGGCCGGTCACCGGATGGAGAGCTTGCATGGATTATAGGAAGTTGAACTAGTGGATCAAGAAGGATCACTTCCAACATTAAAAGAATATTATGTTTTTTGGATGGATATTCAGGATACAATAAAATTTGCATCACCTCAGAAGACCAAGAGAAGATAACCTTCACATGCCCCTATGAAACATTTGTATTCAAGAGAATGCCCTTCCGACTTTGTAATCTCCAGCTACATTCCAAATATGCATGATGTCAATTTTCTTAGATATGGTGGAAAATACCATGGCATTTTCATGGATGATTTTTCCGTTGTGGGAAATTCGTTTGATGATTGCTTGGCTCACTTGAATGATGTGTTGAAAAGATGTGAAGAACCAAATTTTGTTCTTAACTGGGAGAAGTGCCATTTCATGGTGAAGGAAGGCATTATGTTAAGGCATAAATTTCTGAGAAGGGTATAGAAGTGGACCAAGCAAAGATTGAAGTCATCTCTCATCTACCTCCTCCAAAGACTGTGAAAGGCATCTGAAGTTTCTTGGGTCATGCAAGCTTTTATTGCAGGTTCATCAAGGATTTTTCCAAGGTGGCTCACCCTCTGTTTCGACTGTTAGAGAAGGATATCAAGTTCCATTTTGATGATGAATGTATGAAGACATTCCTTGACTTAAAGGAGAATCTTATATTAGCCCCTATCATCATCACACCATATTGGTCTAAGCCATTTGAACTAATTTGTGATGTAAGCGGTTTTGCCTTACAGGCGGTGCTTGGGTAATGGAGAGAAAAGATCTTTCATCTTATATACTATGCTAGCAAGGCCTTGAATGATGCCCAAGCCAACTATTCCATGAAAGAGAAAGAGTTGCTTGCGGTGGTATTTTCCTTTGAGAAATTTCGATCATATTTATTGGGGACTACAGGTGTGGTGCACATTAATCATGCAGCACTACGGTACCTTATGACAAAGAATGATGCAAAGCCCAGACTAAGAAGATGGGTGCTTTTGTTACAAGAGTTTGTCTTTGAGGTCAAGGATAGAATAGGATGTGAAACTAGGTTGCCGATCATTTATAATTAGAGGAAGATAGTAGGCTGGTTGGGGACAATGATATAAATGATGCCTTTCCCAATGAACGCATTATAGCTGTTTCTCATGATTTAGTACCTTGTTTTGCTGATTTTGCCAACTTCTTGGCTAGAAACATACTGCATAAAGGTAAACATTTCTAATAGAAGAAAAAGTTCATGTATGTCGTCCAAAAGTTTTATTGGGACGAACAATATATTTTTCGCATTTGTGTCGATGGAGTGATTCGTTGGTGTGTCCTAGAAGTAGAGATGATACCTATCCTTAAGGCATGTCATTCTTCACCAGTCGGAGGCCATTATGGAAGTGTCAGGATAGCAACAAAAGTGTTGCAATATGGATTCTATTGGACCACTCTTCATCATGATGCTCACGATTTTATCAAGAAATGTCAATGTTAGCATTTCAGTGGTATTTCAAGACGTCATGAGATCCCGTTGCTATCATGGAGGTGGAGTTACTTGATGTTTGGTAACTAGGTTTCATGGGACTTTTTGTAAGCACCTATAGGAATACTTATATTCTTGTAGCTGTTGATTATGTGTCCAAGTGGGGTTGAGGCAGTGGGTTTGCCAAACAATGAAGGAAGGAGCGTAACCCATTTCTTGAAGAAACACATTTTCTCAAGGTTTAGCACTCCGTGTGACATAATCAGTGATGGAGGGTCGCATTTTTTGTAACAGGTTGTTTGAAGCATTGCTTGCAAAGTATGGAGTGAAGCACAAAGTAGCCACACCTTATCATCCTCAAACAAGTGGCCAAGCGGAGGTGTCTAACAGGGAAATCAAAGCTATTTTGACAGAAACAATGAATGCCAATAGAACCAATTAGGCTAGGAAGCTAGATGATGCCCTTTGGGCATACAAAACAACATATAAAACACCCATTGGAATGTCCTCTTACCAGCTAGTATTCGGCAAAGCTTGTCATCCATCAGTAGAGATGGAGTACAAGGCAATGTGGCCTTGAAAAGTTTAAATCTTGATTGGGGAAAGGTCGTCCGTGCAAATGTTGGGAACCTTAATGAAATAGATGAGTTTCGAATGATGTACGAGAATGCCTCCATATATAAATCCCGAATAAAATACTTCCATGATCAGAAAATTCCAAAGAGGGAATTTTCTTCAGGTGATTGGGTACTGTTGTTCGATTTCTGGTTGCGATTGTTTCCGGGAAAGTTGAAATCAAAGTGGTTTGATCCCTTTAAGGTGTTTCCAGTCCTAGCAAATGGAGCTATTGAGCTTGAAGGGGAAGATTGACTCAAGTTTAAGGTCAATGGGCAACATGTTAAGAAATATTTGGGTGTTCCCTAGGAAATCGATTTGATTAAAGTCACCTACCTTGACGAGCCTTAGCATAAGGAGAAATAGTCGTGCCGCGATGTAAAATCAAGCGCTTCTTGGGAGGCAACCAAAGTGTCTTTGAATTCATATGCATTTCATTTCTTTTATTTGTTTTGTTTTGTAGGATGGATTGGATTGAAAACAAAGTGGAAGAAAATAGGGGATGGCAGCTGCTTAAGTCCTATGAAATGCAGGTGCAAACCCATAGAACGTAGGCCAGGCACAACTCCGAACCAGTAGACCTGGCAAAATGCTAGCTTGCCTGCGTCTCACTTGTAAAACACAGGTGAGGATCCGCGAACGTAGGTCTTTAGCAGTTTCAAAGTAGATTACCTAGAAAAAATTGTGAAAAAGAAGAAAACCTACGTAAGACCTGCGAAACGCAAGTACAGACCCGCGGAACGTAGGTCTGTCGCAGTGAATTGGGAAGAAATAAGGCAACCTGCATTTTGAAGGTGCAGTTCTGTGGTCGCAGGTTTGGAACAGGTACAGGTATGAATTGACTTTAAAATATTGACCGACCCATGGACGACTCAGATCTTTTAAACTTCTTCCCACTTCCCAAAAACTCCCATTTTTCACACCATTTCCACATTTTCTCCACTTCCCAACTACCACTACAACTTTCCACATTCCTTCATTAATACCACCTTAAAATCCACCAATCCCTTCACTTCCTCCATTCTTATAAAATGCACCATTTCTCCACGATTTTATACCATCACTTCTCACTTCAAACACCACATAAAGAAGAAAGAGGGCTAAGGTCGGCCACATTAAAGGAATTTTTCAAGTTTCCATTTCTCTTTACTACTCACTCCATTTGGTATGTATTTTCTATTTTCATCTTTAATTCTTGAGTTTTCATGGTATTTGTAGACAAACAAGCACGATAACCTTGATTCTCCATGATCCATGTTTTCCCCCACTTCCATTACTTGTTCTTCTTGTTCATAATGAAATTGATGTTTATGGGTGTTGTGGGTAAGCTCAAAATTGAAAAATTAATTAGGTAGGAAGTATTGTTTGGTGATGATTATGTCTCATGACTGAGCTCTTTTGCTTTGATATTCTCTTTGGGGGTGAAATCTGAGTAACCCACTTGCTTAAGATACATGATTTTTCCCTATAATAGTAGGTTGACGTCTTTCTTAAGGGAAAATCATCATCTTTTCTTTTGTCCTTGATTATAGATGAAAATGCGATAAGATTAGTGGGTAGTGTGAAATGTGAAGTTGCTTTGTAAATATGGGTTGAATTGGTCACTCGATAGTTCTCGATGATAGACGGGGTAATGTCCATCTTAAGGGAAGTCGTTGAGTTTTCCAAATGGTTGAAATTATGTTAATAGTGTTGATAAATGTCAAGACCCGAATGAAGGCTCGGATCGCGACATGGGACAGGAGCCCGAGAGACCCTAAGTCAACCCATGCCATAAGTATACATCTAACTAAATCAAGAACTGAATAACCATCAATACAATCATAGCAGAAGTCTAACTTGAATATAACATCATAATATAAAATCCAAAGCTGAATACATACATATGTCTGAATAGCCTCTAATCATGACAAGTTGATAGGATAAGATCCCAACTAACTCAACAAGCTGAAACTGAAATACATAAAGAAAAGGTGGATAGTCTAGTCCTCGGAAGATGAGGAATCACCAATAAATCAATGCTAACTCCGAAAAGCTAACTAAGAGCGGGGCTGAAACTAAGAGCTTGGTCCTGTATCATGAAACGATACAACATAGAAGTATGCGGTCAGTACATGGAATGTACTAAGTATGCAAGGTAAGTAAAACCGCTAATGTAAGTAAAATCATTTAAAGACAGTGCATCAATTAAAACATAACATCAGAAAACTGAGAGTAGGGTTTGCATGCATTCTCTCTGAAATCATGATCTCTTCATAATATGATAATACATATTTCATAACATCATAAGTGAATTGATTGACTAAAAGCTAAATTCTGACATTTATAAGTAAAAACTAAACATTGTGTCAAACCTACTTTAAAACATGTATTTACATAAATCTCATAAGTAATGAATATGTATATCTGAAATCATGAGGAATAATGTAAGATTCGTCTTTTAACCGACATACCACGACAGAGCTTACGTGGTCCTGACTATTACACTCAAGTGGGCAGAGCCATCCAAAACCTTGCCAAGGCTAATGACGCTACCGTGATATTGATATCAAGCTTAAGACCCATGCGGGAAACGGGATAGCTCACAAGGGAGGTCCCAATAATATATACATAATAGTGTAAACCTATGTTGGCGCGTAGTTTTGGGGCATAGGGTGATCGACCCTTAAAACTCCTTGCCAAGGCTAATGACGCTACCGTGATATTGATATCGTTTAAGACCCATGCGGGAAACGGATAGCTCACAAGTGGGAGGTCCCAATAATATATTAATAATAGTGTAAAACTCTATGAAGTTGGCAGCGTAGGTTTTGGGGCATAGGGTGATCGACCCTTAGCCCGCTCGTGCTAGACTCTTCTTCCAAAATATGCATATGCTCTCCATCATATAAAGAAGTTTAACATTGTCCGCGATAAAGCTCAATAATCAAATACATCTCGAAATACGAAATCATGCATATGAGAAGCTTTAGTTAAAACATACTACAAGCCGAAAGCATACTGGAACCTTATACCAAAAACCATGTGGTAATCTATGCATAATAAGACTTAACTCAAAACCTACCACAAGCTAGATTATAATTTTGGGAGTCTTTGCTCCAAAACAATGTGGTAACCTTAGTTCGGGAAAATCATCATTTAAACTTAACATGTGGGAATTGCCCAAAGCTTTATCTTACTTAGAAATACTCAATTCTCATCGAAAACATATTTATAAACATGGGTAGTTTCAAATCATGCTTTGCATCATTATATCTCATCAATCACATACATACTTACAAATATCACTTTTCATGATCTTCTCATCAATGGGATTCAACATTCATAAGGCTAGAAACATAATTTTTAATTGAAATAATTATGAAATTAGACGATAATTCACAATTCAATAATAAAATCATAATAAACTCATACCCATGTGTAGAAATAGATAACTCATGCATTTGGGTAAAAACCCCATAGATCAATCATAGAATTTCATACTTTATAGAGAGGGATTGGCCTTGGGTGTGGAAGAAACCACCTATTCATAACCCTAAACTTGATGGAGACTAAATCTTACTCTCCCTTGAATGCCCAAAAAGGAATTGAAAGAAATTGAAGAAGAAACCTCTTGAATCACCCTTGATCACCTCTCTATCACTCTTCTATTCTCTTGCGTGCATTAATGAAGACTTTAGGATAGTTTCCCCCTCTAAAACCCACATTTCATATGATAAAACGACGTAGTTTGGGCTTTAGGAACTTCGAAATTATGAAAAGACCCTTACTAAATTCGTAGAAGATAATCGCTGTGTGGTCCTAACGGATTTAATTCGACGACTCGCTGCTGTGAGGGCACGACTCTGCTATGTCGATCGGCCGGGCGCACCGCCTTATCTCTTCCCGGGCTTATGATGGGTCACTTAATGATCATAGGGGTGACCACGAATCGTGGTCACCACTGCTAAGTACACCTGCCCATTTCAAAACTTTTGACTCCAAGCTTGCCAACGACTCACCCTACGAATCGTTAAAGCTAACAACGACTCGTGGGGACTCCCGTTAGGTACACGCCCATCTTCCTTTTCCATGCTATTTCTTCCCCACGCAGTCACCCGATGACTCGCTGGTTGTCCTCACGAGTCGTGAGATGACTCCTGGCCCCGAGGCCGCAACAAAATTCCCATTTTTCTCGCTTCAACTCCCGGTCCGATTCGAGCTCCCGGGGTATGGGCCAATATCTCCCCTTCAAAACATTCTCCTCTTCCTCAATGTTGGAAAACACATTTAAAAAGCAGAATTATGCAATTATCATTATCAAATGTTGATCATTTAAACCAAAAACTGAAGGAATGACTACCTCCCATTAAAAATATATAGCCGGATCGAATTCCAAATCACATACACACCCTATTCATAGAAGAAACTTGTGTGCATGAATTGAAAATGAAACCAAATAGAGTCATAGAGCAAGCCATACTCACAAGCTCCGGAATCTGCTTCTGGGTGAGGAGAATAAGTGTGGGTATTTAGCCATCATCTCGCTTCGACTTCCCAAGAAGCTCTCTCAACATGCTGATTTCTCCATAACACCTTTGAATGGGGTTACTCCTTGTTCCTCGCCTCGAACTCGACGATCCAATATTTCAACTGGAACTTCCTCATAGCTAAGGCTATCCTTTACACCAACGCTGTCCACCGGGACTACTAGAGCTGGATCTCCCAAACATTTCTTCAAAATCGATACGAAACACAAGATGCACGAAAGATAACTCTAAGGGCAAGTCCAACTCATACTCTACCTTACAAACTCGTCTCATAATCCGTTAGGGACTAACATAATAGGGACTGAGTTTTCCTTTCTTCCCAAACCGCATGACTCCTTTCATTGGAGATACCTTCAGAAATACCCAATCGTCCACCTCAGACTCCAAATCTCTCCTCCTCACATCAGCATATGACTTTTGATGACTCTAAGTGGTTTTCAAACTATCTCTTATCAATTGAACCTTCATCATATCCTCATGAACTGAATTTTGCCCTATCATAGTTGCCTCACTAGCCTCAAACCATCCGATGGGCGATCTACATCTCCGCCCATAGAGAGCCTCGAATGGTGCCATTTGGATATTGGAGTGATAGCTGTTATTGTAAGCAAATTCAATCAAAGGCAAGTGATATCCCAACCACCTTTAAAGTCCATCACACAAGATCTCAACATGTCTTCGAGATTTGAATTGTTCGTTCCACTTGGCCATCCATTTGCGGATGAAAGGCTGTGCCGAGCTTAACCGGAGTCCCAAGCCCCTTTTGAAAAGACCGCAAAAACTGAGAAATAAATTGAGTACCTCGGTCTGAAATGATAGACAAGGGCACTCCATGCAATCGGACCGAATCCCGGATGTATAGCTTGGCATAATCCTCCGTCGAGTCTGTGGTTTTGACTAGTAGAAAATAAGTAGCTTTATTCAGCCTGTCTACCACCACCCATATAGAATCATATTGTCGGCGTATACGAGGTAGGCCTGTAATGAAATACATATTAATCTCTTCCCACTTCCTAATGGGAATGCTAATATCCTGAAGTACGCCTCCCAGCCTTTGATGCTCAACTTTTACTTGTTGACAGTTCGGACACGGCTACAAATTCTGCAATATCCCTCTTCATGCCGTTCCACCAATATATTTCCCGCAAGTCATGATACATCTTGGTGGAACCCATATGGATAGAATATCTGGATCCATGAGCCTCATGCAACATCCGACTCTTCAAATCATTGACATCCAGAAAACATAGGCGACCCTGGTACCGCAGTACACCATCTCCCCCTTGGGTTAAAACCTCCACCTTCTGACTTCGAACGACTTCTTTCAGCTTTACCAAAATTGGATCCTCATCTTGTCTAGCTTTCACATCAGTCACCAAAGACGATTCTGACCCGTTCTAGACAACAACACTACCATCGGTCGAGTCGACTAACCTAACTCCCAATATTGCGAGTCGATGAACATCTTTCACCAACTCCTTCTTTCCTTCATCAACATGGGACACACTCTCCATAGAGAGTCTACTAAGTGCGTCCTCCATTATATTAGCCTTACCCGGATGGTAAAGATCACTCATATCATAGTCCTTGAGTAGCTCCAACCACCTCCTTTGCCGAAGATTGAGACTTTTTTGCGTGAATACATATTGTGAACTCTTGTGACCCATAAATACATCCATGTGGACCCCATAGAAATAATGTCGCCATATCATCAAGGCGAATACCACCGTGGCCAATTCATGGTCATGAGTCGGATAATTCTTCTCATAGACTTTTAACTGTCTTGAGGCATATGCTATCACCTTCTCTCACTGCATCAACACACACCCGATTTCGATTCTCAAAGAATCACAATACACCACAAAACCATCCGTACCATCGGGTAGAGTTAACACTGGTTCGATAGTGAGTCGAGTCTTCATTTCTTTGAATCTCTTCTCACAAGCCTCTGACCATTGAAACTTTACCTTTTTTTAGTCAACTTGGTCAAAGGTGCTACAATAGATGAGAAACCCTCAACAAACCTCCAATAGTAGCCAACTAAACCCAAGAAACTCTGAATATCCGAGGGATTCACCAGTCTAGGCCAATTCTTCACCGCCTCGATTTTCTGAGAATCTACTTTATGCCCTCGCCTGATACTACATTGCCCAAAAATACTACCGAGTTCAACCAAAACATGCACTTGTTGAACTTTGCATATAATTGGCGATCCTTGAGAGTCTGAAGCACTACTCTCAAATGAGCGACATGCTCCTCCTCGCTCGGAGAGTATATAAGGATGTCGTCGATGAACACGATCACAAACATATCCAAATATTGCTTGAACACCCTTTTCATTAAGTCCATGAAAGTTGTAGGAGAATTTGTTAGTCCAAAAGACATATATACAAACTCATAATGGCCATATCGCGTCCTGAAGGCTGTCTTCGGGATATCACTCTCCCAAACTCTGAGTTGATGATACTCGGACCTGAGATCTATCTTTGAGAATTACTTGGCACCTTGAAGCTGGTCAAACAAATCATCGATCCTGGGTAAAGGATACCTATTCTTAACAGTGAATTTGTTCAATTGTCGATAGTCAATACACATGCGAAGAGAACCATCCTTATTTCGGACAAAGAGAACTGGTGCACCCCATGGAAACTTGCTTAGTCTAATGAAACCCTTATCTAACAAGTCCTTCAACTGCTCTTTTAACTCTTTTAGCTCGGCTAGAGCCATCCTATAGGGAGGTATAAATATAGGATACGTTTTAAAAAGAAGGTCAATATCGAAATCAATCTCCCACTCAGGAGGAACACTTGGAAAATCATCAGGAAAGACCTTTGGATACTCATGTACTACTGGAATTGATTGGATAGTAGGGCTCTCGGACTTGAAATCCTTAACCCTAACAAGATGGTACATGCAATGCTTAGAAATCATCTTCCTGGCGTTAAGGTGGGAAATGAAATGACCTACAGGTACAACTAAACTACCCTTACATTCTAAGACTGGCTCCCCCAAAAATCTAAACTCTATTGCCCGGGTTCTACAATTTACTAAAGCATAGCATGCAAATAGACAATCCATGATGAGAATAACATCAAAATCGGTTATGGATAACTCTATCAAATTTGTTAAGGTGACCTTATGAAGGACTGATACTTGGCCACCTCTATACACCTTTCTAGCTATAAGTGAGTCACCTATTGGAGTGGAACTTGAGAAGGGTTCTAACAAGACTTTGGGACTGACTCCGAAGCTACTGGCCACATAAGGTGTCACAAAGGACAAGTTAGCCCCCCGATCTAACAAAGCATAAACATCAATATGGAAAACTCATAACATACAAGTGACCATATTTGGGGAGACCTCTTACTCCTAATGGGATGCTAAAGCATAGAATCTATTTTGGCGCTGACCGCCAGTTGTGCTAGTAGATGCCCCTTGATGTGCTGGGCGTATGAGAGGGGCTGCTGAGATAGAAGCTGGGCCTTGGCCCCCAACTTTATCCTGTCTTGCAGCTGGACAATTTCTGTGTCTAGGCTAACCACACCTGAAACAAGCACCTGAACCTGCCAAACACTGGCCTGTGTGTCCCTAACCATACTTGCGAGAAGCTGGGCTGCTAGAATCTACGGGTCTAATGCTATGACCCCTCGAGCCTGATGCCTGCCCTCTATGATCATGTTTGGCCTGGATGGAACACTCAATATTGAAGATGCTGGGGCTGATGATCTCTTGTGGGTCTGCTATCGGTGCCCACCTCCGGACCTCTGCTGAGAGAATCTGTGGTCCTCGGTCCTGGCCCTCTTGGCCTCCCTCTCTCTCGAATGCGCTTCCTCCATCTACTGGGCGTACAACACTATCCGTGGGAAGTCCATGTCCAGATGGAGCATAGCGGTCCTACAATCTTTATCAAAATAGCCACAACTCCATGGACGAATCTACTCACCTGCATTCTCTAATCGGCTACCAACTATGGGGCATATTTCGATAGGCGAGTGAACTCAAGGGCATACTCTTGTACAGTCATTCTCCCTTGCATCAAATTCACGAACTCATCTATCTTAAACTCCCTCATTTCCGGAGGGAGGAACCGGTTCATAAATGCAACATGGAACTCTTCCCAAGTGACCGGACCTGCTCCTGCGACCCTGCTATCCTTCCATTGGCTAAACTAGATATGTGCGACCCCTTTTAATTGATAAGAGGCCAACTTGGTGCACTCAACCCCATTTCCACAATGACTTGGGCGATCTTGACAATCTCATCTACGAACTCATGTGGGTGCTCATCTACCTTTGACCCAAGGAACTCCGGCGGGTTCATCCGCAAGAAGTCTCTGACTCGAGCTGCCGTTGCGTTGCCATTCTACGGAACATGTGCAACGGCCTGCTGATTGACCTGAGCGGTCAAGGCCTACACAAGCATCCGGATATCGGCCCGAAACATAGCATGGGCAGCTGGCTCCGGTGCCTGGGGCCCTTGAACTGGTAGGGCTTGCTGATACCCATGACCATTGCTATCCTCGTGGCCTTCACCATCTCCATTCCTCCTTCCATTCATTCTTCGAGGATCCATGGTTCTGCAATCTTGAATAGAACGAATAGGAAGGATAGAAAGACTTTTCATCGCACGACATAGGTCATGAAAGAAGGGAACATTTCCCAAACATCTCATAGCCTCTTTGTCATAACTGTGGTGCGCTTCACACCCATGAATAAGACTCTACTTAACGTGGCTTTTAGACACCCTAGAACACTTCAAACCTATGGCTCTAATACCAAGTTTTTCACGACTCAAATGGAGGCCCGAATCGCGACACGGGACAAGGAGCTCCGAGAGACCCCAAGTCGACCTATGGCATAAGCATATATCTAACTAAATCAAGAGATTAATAACCATCAATACAATCATAGAGGAAGTCTAACTTGAATATAACATCAGAATATAAAATCTGAAGCTGAATTCATACATATGTCTGAATAGCCTCTAATCATGATGAGTTGATGGGACAAAACCCCAACTAACTCAACAAGCTAAAACTAAAATACATAGAGAAAAGGTGAATAGTCTAGTCCTCAAAAGATGATGATTCACCAATAAATCAATGCTAAATCTAAAAAGCTGACTAAGAGCAGGGCTGAAGCTAAGAGCCTGGTCCTATATCATGAAACAATATAGCATAGAAGTATGCGGTAAGTATGTGGAATGTACCGAGTATGCAAGGTAAGTAAAACTGCTAATGTAAGTAAAACAATTTAAAGACAGTGCATTAATTAAAACATAACATTAGAAAACTGAGAGTAGGGTTTATATGTATTCTTTCTGAAATCATGATCTGTTCATAACATGATAATACATACTTCATAACATCATCACTGAATTGATTGATTCAATGCTGAATTCTGACATTTATAAGTAAAAACTAAACATTGTGTCAAACCTACTTTAAAACATGCATTTACATAAATCTCGTAAGTAATGAATATGCATATCTGAAATCATGAGGAATAATGTAAGATTCGTCTTTTAACTGACATACCACGACAGAGCTTACGTGGTCCCGACTATTACACTCAAGTGGGCAGAGCCGTCCAAAACCTCGCCAAGGCTAATGACGCTACCGTGATATTGATACCGTGATATTGATATCAAGCTTAAGACCCATGCTGGAAATGGGATAGCTCACAAGGGAGGTCCCAATAATATATTAATAATAGTGTAAACCTATGTTGGCACGTAGGTTTTGGGGCATAGGGTGATCGACATTTAGCCCGAGCCTGCCAGACTCTTTCTTCCAAAAATATGCATATGTTTCCATCATATATAAAGAAGCTAACATTGTCTCTGCTGATAAAGCTCAATAATCAAATACATCTCGAAATACAAAATCATGCATATGAGAAGCTTTAGTTAAAAAAACATACCACAAGCTTAAAGCATACTTGGGAACCTTGCGCTAAACCATGTGGTAATCTATGCATAGGAAGACTTAACTCAAAACATACCACAAGCTAGATTATAAATTTGGGATTCTTTGCTCCAAAACAATGTGGTAACCTTAGTTCGGGAAAATCATCATTTAAACTTAACATGTGGGAATTGCCCAAAGCTTTATCTTACTTAGAAATACTCAATTCTCATTGAAAACATATTTATAAACATGGGTAGTTTCAAATCATGCTTTGCATCATTATATCTCATCATTATCACATATAGTTCACAAATCTCACTTTTCATGATCATCTCATCAATGGGATTCAACATTCATAAGGCTAGAAACGTAATTTTTAATTGAAATAAATATGAAATTAGACCATAATTCACAATTCGATAATAAAATCATAATAAACTCATACCCATGTGTAGAAATAGATAACTCATGCATTTGAGTAAAAACCCCATAGATCAATCATAGAATTTCATACTTTATAGAGAGGGATTGGCCTTGGGTGAGGAAGAAACCACCTATTCATAACCCTAAACTTGATGGAGACTAAATCTTACTCTCCCTTGAATGCCCAAAAAGGAATTGAAAGAAATTGAAGAAGAAACCGAAATTGAAGAAGACTAAGCTTAATCACCTCGATCATCTCTCTCTCACTCTTCTATTCTCTTGCGTGCATTAATGAAGACTTTAGGATAGTTTCCCCCTCTAAAACCCACATTTCATATGATAAAACGACGTAGTTTGGGCTTTAGGAACTTAGAAATTATGAAAAGGCCCTTACTAAATTCGCAGAAAATAACTGCCAGGTGGTCCTAACGGATGACCTGACGACTCGTTACTAGAGGGCACGACTCGTTATGTCGATCTTCAAGTGCACTGCCTTATCTTTTCTCCTGGGCTCGTAGCGAGTAACTTCACGACTCATTAGGGGTGACCACGACTCATTAAGTACACTGTCTCATTTCCAAACATTGGACTCAAATCATACCAACGACTAACCCCATGAATCGTTAAGGCTAACAACGACTCGTGGAGGCTCTCGTCAGGTACACTGCCCATTTCCCTTTTCCAAATTATTTTTCCTTCCCCACGAGTCACCTGATGACTAGTGGGCTGTCCCCACGATTCGTGAGATGACTCGTCCAGAGGCTATAACGAAAATTCCCACTTTTTCCTCATTTCAACTCCCGGGTCCAATCTTTGATCTCCCGGGGTATAACAATAAATTGTTTGGGGGAAGTATGAGTACCCGTTAGATATTGATTGGGTTCATACTTTTGAAAAATAGGCATGAAATTTGATGTTTTATACTACTGAGAAACTACGAATCGCAGATGGCAATATGTGAAATGCAGTTTCCAATGCAGGTCAGGGGTTGAGCTTCAGGTGCATTGCCCCATCCTGCATCGCACCTGCAAACTGAGGATCACCACCTATTAAACACAGGTGAAAAATAGGTGGATAAATTTTTTCCTGGTAATCTACCCACACCTGCGACACACTTGTGAATTGCGGGTCTCAACCAGTGAAATGTAGTTCTGACGCAGGTGCTGCCAGTTGTTAGATAATTGTGTTTCATTTTTTTTGGAAATCCAACATATTTTTCTTCTATATCTTAGCCTAGTATAGTTACTTTCTTTTAATTTATTTATGAAAAATACAAAAAAAAAGTTGGTTTGTGTATGGCACTCACATAGTCTTGCAGGAAAATGACTTCATCCAAGCGAACTGACAAAAGGAAGGCCTCAACCTCCTCCAAGAGAAAAGGGAAGGGTAAGTCCATAGAGCCACAAAACCAACCAACAACCGTGATGCTATAATATTTTGTATGCAAAACATGAAGGAGTACTACCTCAAGTTTCAAGGTAGATCCGTTACCGGAGAAAAGATTTGATCTAGCAGGGCTGGGGGATGATTTCCCTAACATCAACAAGCAATATTATGAGAGGCATTGGAATACCTTCATGGATTCTTTACCTGGGTTCTTCCCTAATTTGGTGGTGAAACTTTATATCTCGCATCAAGAAAGGCAAGATTCTATGAAACACAAAGGAAAAGTGGATGAGTTCCCTTGTCTTCCATCAATCATTCTTCGTGGAGTGAAAGTGGATATCACCCTAGATACTATAAATTATATTTAATGGGATAATGAAATTGACTCAGGAACTGAGTTTGCAACAAGAGTGGCTGATAAAGAGAATCAATTATAGTGGGTGGCCCAAATTTTGCCAATGGTTGACCTCTTTGGGCTATTGAAGGAGGAGAAATTGCACGCCAAGACCTCAAATTCAAAGCCAAATTGTGTCTAGAGTTTGTGAGTTATTCCCTCATTCCCTCTAAGAATTATCAAAGGATACATCTTGAGCCAGCCATCTTAATTTCTTGCATCATGTCCGGAGTGCCCATTGACTTCGGTGAAGTGGTCTCCACACAAATGAAGAGAAAGGTGTGTTGGTGTCAGGACCTGAGTCTATAACCTGGATGAGACACGGTACTTGGAGTCACAAGTACCCCAAGACAACCCATGGTCTACATAACACTGGTAACTGAGTAATCATAAGCAGAAGCTTAAAATAAATAAGATCATTTAAGCAAACTGAGTTGACAAGAGTCAATGCATCTGAAAGAAAAATACAATACTAAATATTTGAATCTATGTCTTAAAGACATCTACCAATGATGAGTTGCTGGGACAAGGCCCCAGCTAACTCTAAAGTCTTACTGAAAGAAGATAACTGAAAAATAAATATCGTCCTCGAAAGATGAGGACTCACCAAAAGTTTCTGCTGGTATTTTCTGAGGAAAGACTACTGACAGTGTTGGGAATGAGATCCGATGCCTATATCATGATACGATATAACATAGAAGGTATGCGTCAGTACTTTGAATATACTGAGTAAGTGAGAGATAATATAAGAATGAAGAAACAAATAACTAAACTGAAATGACATGAAATGACCAAATGAAATACTGGAAACTGAACAACTGAAATATAACTTATATGGTCGAAATGACCCTGGCTGATGGTCATAGACATGTCCTCAACCTGAGATACTGATCTGAGCTGAACTGAACTGAGTAGTGGGAGAGTCTATAATCGACATATAACCACATGATCTTAACGTGGAGTTCGATGTATATGCCCCATCGATAGGACCCAATATACCTTGCCAAGGTATAAAGGAATGAACTGGGTTATCACAAATTTGGGGCCATAGGGCCAATAAAATAACCTACGGTGGCATCATAGTTCTGGGACCTGGGTGCGCTGGAACCCCGATCCACTCGGTGCTAAGTCCTACTCCCACTGGATAGTCCTAATCTGACTACTAAGGTGATAGCTCGAAACTGGGGTCCAAGACTAAATAAGGATACTTATCTGGAATTACCCTGAGAGTCTTATCAGATCGGATTCTGTAATAGAGTTTCTAAGATTGCTCAGAGCTGCTTATCTGGAAGCGTCATAACCATTGAAACTAAAGATGGTGGTTCTAAGACTGGTTAGATCTACTTACCCAGAAGAGTCGTAACCATCTAAAGAACAACAAATATCTGATAACTGATAACTGATAACTGAGTCTGATAACTGATATCTAGGAGGCACTACTGACATCTCAAGAGAGACTATAGTCAAACTGATCAACTGACATTTCTGAAAATATTGAGAATGCTAATATTCTGACTAAAACTGGACTAGCATGCAACTGACTGAGATTTCAACTGATATTAATAATATGGAAATCCAAACACTGATAGAATCAAGCAATATGAATAACTAATAAATTATGAAAGACTCTAATTTACTGCATTTAAAAGCTAGGGCTAGAATCCATTTATAGGAACAAGTATCAGCATATTCACAAGATAGTGGAAATATAACAACAATTAACATGAATAATTTTCCATATGATATAGACTGAATCTAGCTAAAAATTTATTCATATTTGAAAACTCAGGGCCCAGAACTGATAGGAAAATTTAGAAGGATTTTGGGGCATAAGGGAAGGACAATTCCCTTGCTAAATTCTCAGATACCTGGTGATGAAAACCCTGGAGGAAACCCTTGAAAAGATATGAGAACAAAAGTTTAACCCTTTCTTCTGCTATGTGTTTTCTAGAAAATTTTTATGATCTGACTTCTGAGGGAATGAGAGGAATGAAGTATGAACATCAGTTACCCCTCTAAATTCCCTAAATATAACCCAAAATGACGTAGTTTAGGGATTAAAAATATGGGAAGTTACAAAAATAACCCTAGGAGAAACTGCCTGATAGGGGACCAACGAGTCACACAATGAGTCGTTAGTTGATACCATGACTCGTTGGGACATGTCATTGGTCCTGGGTCTGGATTCTTGGCTTACTGTCAATGGCAATGGGTTGGGACCACGATTCATTGGAAGAACCAATAGGTCGTTGGTACCTCCCATGGCCACTAGTAGGGTCTAGAACAAACACTAGCCTCCTCCTCTAACGGGTGACACAACGACTCGTTGGTTGGGACAATGAGTCGTTGTCACCTCTCGTCTTGTCTACTAGAAATCCTGAAGTATTATTGGGGCTTGACACCATGGGTGGACACAATGACTCATTGTGTGATACAACGGTTCATTGTTTCCACTCATTGTCACTGAAGGAGTTGGTTGAAAAAAAATACCCGGGAGCCCCAACTAACTAGTCACACCACGAGTCATTATATCAAACGACGACTCATTGTTTGACTCGTGGTTTCCAAGAAAGGGATCAATTGGGTTCTGAGCTGGGGATGCAATGAGTGACAAGATGACTCATTTCTTCTCACAATGGGTTGTTCCATGTCCCTTTGGTTCCTGAGGAACATCTGACAGAGCTGACCACGACCCAGACAACGGGTCGTTACTACTGACAATGACTCGTTGTCTTGGTCGTTATGAGAAAATGTTTTTCTGGTTTTTCATGAAATTTTCTGAGTTTTGTCTAGGAAAGTTTTGGGGTATAACAATATCTCCCCCTTGGGACCATTCGTCCTTGAATGAAGGCTAAAACTGCTAGAAAATTGGGAAAAGAGCTGCAATTCCCAAACTGAGACTATGAACTGATATCTGAAGGAATGACTGGCTCCAAACGGATTTAACCATGCTAACTAAGTTAATGCAACTAGGATGCATATTGAAAATATGAATAGAGCTGATGAATGCAAAACTAAACAGAGTATTGATGAGGAATTTAGTACCTGATACTGGAACTAAACTAGAAGGGAATAAATAAGGGTATTTATACATCATTCTGCTTCTGCCTCCTATGTGGCTCCCTCAACTAGCTGGTTCCTCCACAAGACTTTCACTGAGGTGACTTCCTTGTTTCTCAGCTTAAGAACCTGACAGTCTAGGATCTAAACTGGGACCTCCTCGTAAGAGAGACTATCTTTCACTCCCACACTATCTAGTAGCACAACTGAAGTTGGATTATCGATGCACTTCTTCAATAGTGACACATGGAATACTGGGTGCATAGCTTCCAACTCTGAAGGTAATAATAACTCATATGCCACACTACCAATTCGCCTCAGAATCCTGTAGGGTCCTACATATCTCGGACTGAGTTTCCCTTTATTTCCAAACCTCATTACCCCCTTCATGGGTGAAATTTTCAGGTAAACCCGATCATCTACAACAAATTCTAACTCTCTCCTCCTCACATCAGCATAGGATTTCTGTCGTCTTTGCGCTGTTTTCAACCTTTCCCTGATAAGTTGCACCTTCTACATAGCTTCATGAACTGAGTATGGCCCTATCAAGGTAGCTTCGCCAACTTCAAACCACCCTATAGGAGACCTACACCTCCTACCATATAATGCCTCAAATGGGGGCCATTTTAATATTGGAGTGGTAGTTGTTGTTGTACGCAAACTCAATGAGAGGCAACTGATCATCCCAAATTCCCTTGAAATCAATCACATAAGCTCTCAGCATATCTTCTAAGGTTTGAATAGTCTGCTCAGCTTGTAGATCTATCTGAGGGTGAAAAGTTGTGTTGAGGTTGACCTGGGTACCGAGTCCTTTCTGAAATAACTTCTAGAAATGTGAGATGAACTGGGTACCTCTATCTGATATGATGGACAAGGGAACCCCATGCAGTCTAACTAGCTCCTGGATATATAGCCTAGTGTAATCCCCAGCTAAGTCTGTAGTTTTAACTGGGAGGAAATGTGCTGACTTGGTCATCTGATCTACTATCACCCAAATCGAGTCATGTTGTCGACGAGTACGAGGTAGGACTATAATAAAGTCCATATTCAGTTCTTTCCACTTATATGTGGGCATGCTGATATCTTGAGTCAAACCCCTAGGTCTCTGATGTTCCACCTTAACCTACTGGCAGTTCGAGCACTTAGCCACAAATTCTGCAATGTCTCTTTTCATGCCGTTCCACTAGTAAATATCTTGTAGATCACGGTACATCTTAGCGGCACCTGGGTGGATAAAATATCTGGAACTATGTGCTTTTGCCAGTATCTAT
>JACEIK010002951.1:155459-165703 GCA_018107945.1 Datura stramonium
TACAATTTACATGAGAATGTACACACATTATTAGACAAACAAGGCAAAAGCTATACATTTAAGTATCGATTTGGCATATAAATATGCCCCTTATCACCTAGCTAACCTTTGAATATCCTTTGCCAGTTCTTTTCTGCTCTCTTCAATATGAGCAACACTCCCCATGGACATCCTTCTTAGGGCATCAGCCACCATATTGGCCTTGCCCGGGTGGTATAGCACACTTATGTCGTAATCCTTCAATAGCTCCAACCACCTTCTCTGACGAAGATTCTAGTCTTTCTGACTGAACACATACTGAAGGCTCTTGTGATCGATGAAAACATCCATGTGAGCCCCGTAAAGGTAATGCCTCCATATTTTCAATACAAACACCACTACTGCCAACTCAAGGTCATGAGTCGGATAGTTCTTTTCATGAACTTTGAGTTGTCTAGAGGTATAATATATCACCTTACCCCGCTGCATCAGAACGCAACCGAGTCCCACTTGGAAGAGTTACAATATACTATGAACCCATCTGTTCTGTCCGGTAAGGTTAAAACTGGAGCGGTAGTTAGTTGAGTCTTCAACTCCTAAAAACTCTTCTCACACGCATCGGACCACTGAAACTTCACCTTTTTCTAAGTTAGTTTAGTCAGAGGAGACGCAAAAGAGGAAAATTCTTCTATGAATCATCGGTAATAACAGGCTAGACACAAAAAACTTCTGATATCTGTTGGGGAAGTATTTCTTGGTCAGTCTTTCACCACTGCTATCTTTTGAGGATCTACCTGAATGCACTCATCTGAGACCACGTGACCAAGGAAAGTAACATACTTCAACCAGAACTCACATTTGCTGAATTTAGCAAATAACTAGCGGTCTCTAAGTTTTTGTAGCATTATCCTCAGATAGTTAGCATGTTCCTCCTTGTTTCTGGAGTATACCAGAATGTCATCAATGAACACAATGAAGAACATGTCTAGATACTGCTTGAAAACCCTGTTCATCAGGTCCATGAAGACTGCAGGGGCATTTGGTATGTCACATTCTCTTACCCTAAGTTGATGATACCCCGACCTGAGATCTACCTTGGAAAAACAACTAGCACCTTGAAGCTAATCGAACAAGTCGTCAATCTTGGGTAAGGGATACCTATTCTTAATTGTAACTTTGTTCAGTTGATGGTAGTCAATACACATCCTGAGAGTACAGTCTTTCTTTCACATGAATAACACTGGAGCACCCCATGGAGAGATGTTAGGCGTGATGAAATCTTTATCAAGTAGGTCCTTTAGCTGCTCCTTCAACTCCTTAAGCTCAGTTGGAGCCATTCTATAAGGAGGAATGGAGATGGGTTAAGTGTCTGGAAGAAGGTCTATGCTAAAGTCTATTTCCCGCTCTTGAGGGACTCCGGGAAGATCTTCAGGAAACATGTCACGAAACTCACTGACAACTGAAACTGACTGGATAGTTGGGGTCTCAGAGCTGGAGTCTTTGACCCGAACTAGGTGATAAATGCACCCTTTAGAAATTAGCTTCCTTGACTTAAGGTAGGAAATTAGCCGACCCTTAGGCGCTGAACTACTGCCCATCCATTCTAAAATTGGCTCATTTGGAAACTGAAATCTGAGGACTCAACTTCTATAGTCGACTGAGGCATAGCTAGAGTTTAACCAATCCATTCCAAGAATGAGATCGAAATCGACCATGTCTAACTCTACTAAATCATCTGGAATGACCTTATTCAATACTCAGACTGGGTAGTTTCTATACACCCGGCTGGCTCTAACTGACTCACCAACTGGGGTAGAGACTGAGAATGGTTCTGAGAGGACTTCTAGACTGATTTCAAACTGGACAGCTACATATAGAGTCATGAACGATAGTGTGGCTCCTGGATCTAGTAGGGCATACACATCTAGGTGGAAGAGACGTAACATACCTGTGACCACGTCAGATGAGCTCTCCTGATCCTGACGAGAGGACAAAGCATAAAAGTGGTTTTGGCGCTGACCGTCATCCGTACCTAAAGTGTTGGCCTGCAACGCTGACCGACCTACTGGAGCTGCTAAAGTGGTAGACTATGATCTCCCCCATCCTGTTGACAGATATTCCCTTAGCTAGTGACCTAGATGTCCGCACCCAAAGAAATCCTCTTTGCCCTTGGAGGCATTAACCTGGATGATTCTTGCCTCACATAGGGCAAACTGGATAACAGTTGCTGGCACTGTGACTCTAGGACTGAGAGCCAGATGTTCCACCCTTCCAATCCCTACAGCAGCGAAAAGTAGGGGCACTAGCTGAAGTGGGTGTTAGAGTCCTCTGTTGTTGCTGCTGCTATGGGAGGCTACTACAGCCAGACCTCTAGTGGCCATAATCTTATTGGCCATTTCTATCCCGCTTGTTCTCCCGCTCAATATCTTTCAGCTTTTCTACTTAAATATGTTGGGAATGAATGATGAGGCTGGAGAGGTCAATATCCTTTATGAGCATCGCGGTCCTGCACTCCTTAAGTACCAAATTTTATACTCCGATGAAGAACTTAAGCATGCAAGCCCTCGACTCGACTACCATCTCCAGAGCATACCATGACAACCGCATGAACTCCAATGCTTATTCCTCCACGGTCCTGTTACCCTACTTCAAGTTCATTTACTTTGCAACCTTAGCCTCCCTCAACTCCCGAAGGAAGAATTCATCTAAGAATATTGTGCTAAACTCTTCCCACTCCACCAGTTCCGCTCCTGCTAGTCTCCATTCCTTTCACTAATCGTACCAAATGTATGCCACCCCTTTCAATTGGTAGGCGGCTAGATCAGTACTCTCCGCAGAGCTAACACCCATAATTCGAGTGATCTTCCGTACCTCATCTACAAACTACTATGGGTCCTCTCCCACCTTGGATCCATGAAAGGCTGGAGGGTTCATTCGGGAGAAGTCCTGAACCTTAAGAGCTGCTGCGGACCCATTTGTGATTACTAGTTCACTTGGTTTGTTGCTTTCTGAGCTAACATCTGGATTGCCACTCGAAACTCTGCTGAGGAAACTTGATCGTCCTGAGGGGCTGCTGGAGCTGGTGGGGCAGGTCAGTTAGCGTTTCTAGCCCTTCTTTCATTTTCGCATCTTGGAGGCATAGTTTCACTAAAATAAAATAGAGAATGAGTTAGGAGAAAGTTTTTGGAATTGAACTTCAACACACGATAAGGAGTATGAACAAAAGGGAGTTTTCAAAATAACGTCCCAGTAGCCTCCCCATCATAAGTGTGACATGCTTCACACCCACGAAAAGGACTCTACTTAATGCGGCTTTCAAACATCCTAGGATACTCTAAACCTAGTGCTCTGATATCAAGTTTGTCACAACCCGAGTCTATACCCTAGATGAGACATGATACTTGGAGTCACAAGTACCCCAAGCCAACCCATGGTCTATCATAACACTGGTAATTGAGTAATCATAAGCGGAAGCTTTAAATAAAGACCCCAGTTAACTCTAAAGTCTAATTGAAAGAAGATAACTGAAAAATAAATATCATCCTCAAAAGATAAGGACTCACCAAAAGTTATTGTTGGTATCGTCTGAGGAAAGTCTACTAACGGTGCTAGGGTTGAGATCCAACGCCTATATCATGATACGATACAACATAGAAGGTATGCGTCAGTACTTTGAATGTACTGAGTAAGTGAGAGATAATATAAGCATGAAAAAACAAATAACTAAACTTAAATGACATGAAATGGCCAACTAAAATACTAGAAACTGAACAACTGAAATATAACTGATATGGTTGATAATGACCCAGGATGATGGTCATAGACATGTCCTAAATCTGAGATACTGATCTGAGCTAAACTGAACTGAACTGACTAGTGGGAGAGTCTATAACCGACATATAGCCACATGAGCTAGATGTGGAGTTCGATGTATACGTCCCATCGCTAGGACCCAATATACCTTTCCAGGGTATAAAGACATGAAATGGATGATCACAAATTTGGGGCCACAGGGCCAATAAAATAACCTATGGTGGAAACGTAGTTCTAGGAACTGGGTGTGCTAGAACTCTGATCCATTCAATGCTAATTCCTACTCCCACAGGATAGTCCTAGTCTGACTACTAAGTTGATAGCTCAAAACTGGGTTCCAAGACTAAATCAGGGATACTTATCTGGAAGTACCCTAAGAGTCTTATCAAACTGGATTTTGTAATTGGTGTTCTAAGACTGCTCAGAGCTGCTTATCTGGAAGCGTCGTAATTGTCTAAAGAACAAATGGAACTGAAGCTGGTGGTTCTAAGATTGGTTAGAGATTCTTATCTAGAAGCGTCATAACCGTCTAAAGAACAACTAATATCTGATAACTGATTACTGAGTCTGATAACTGATTTCTAGGAGGCGCTACTGACACCTCAAGAAAAGACTATAATGAAACTGATCAGTTGACATTTATGAAAATACTGGGAATGCTAATATTATGACTGAAACTAGACTAGCATGCAACTGATTGATATTTCAACTAATATTAATAATATGTAAATCCCAACACTGATAGAATCAAGTAATATGAATAACTAATCAATTATACAAGACTCTAATTTACTTCATTCAAGAGCTAGGGCTAGAATCCATTTATAGGAAATATAAAAACAATTAACATGAATAATATTCCACGTGATAAAGACGAATCTGGCTGAAAATTTATTCACGTTCGAAAATTCAGGGCCTTGAACTGATAGGAAAATTTAGATGGATTTTTGGGCACAAGGGAAGGACAATTCCCTTGCTAAATTCTCACATACCTAGTGATGAAAACCCCGGAGGAAACCCTTGAGAAAATCTGAGAAGAAAAGTTGAACCCTTTCTTCTTCTTTGTGTTTTCTAGAAAAGTTCTACGATTTGACTTTTGAGGAAATGAGAGGAATGAAGTATAAATGTCGGTTACCCCTCTAAATTCCCGGAATATAACCCAAAACGACGTAGTTTAGGTATTAAAAAGGTGGGAAGTTACAAAAATAACCCTGGGAGAAAGTCTAGAAAACTTCCCGACAGGGGACCAACAGGTTGCACAATGAGTCGTTGGTTGACACCACGACTCATTGGGACCAGTCGTTGATCTTGGGTCTGGATTCTTGGCTTACTGGAAATGTCAATGTATGGGGACCATGACTCATTGGAAGAACCAATGCGTCATTGGTACCTCTCGTAGCCACTAGCAGGTCTAGAACAAATACATGGCCCCCTCCTCTAACGGGTGAGACAATGACTCATTGGTTGGGACAACGAGTCGTTGTCACCTCTTATCCTATCTAATGGAAATCTTGAAAGATTTTTGGGGCTTGACACCAAGGGTGGACATAATGACTCGTTGTGTGATACAACGAGTCTTTGTTGCCACTCATTGTCAATAAAGGAGTTAGTCGAGAAAATACCTGGGAGCCCCAACTAACCAGTCACATAACGATTCATTATATCAAACGACGACTCATTGTTTGAGTTGTGGGTTCCTTGAAAGGGATCAACTGGGTTTTTAGTTGAGGATGCAACGAGTGACAGGAAGACTCATTTCTTCTCACAATGGGTCATTCCATATCCCGTTGGTTCTCGAGGAACATCTGACAGAGATGACCACGACCCAAACAATGGGTCGTTACTGCTGACAACGACTCATTGTCTTGGTCGTTTTGAGAAATTTTTTTTCTAGTTTTTCATGAAATTTCTGAGTTTGGTCTAGGAAAGTTTCGGGGTGTTACAGTCAGTAAGGCCTTTCTATGCCTTATCTAGTTCTTATCAACCTACTATGTGCTCGGGTAGGGGTTTCGTATTTCCCAGATGAAAAGCCTAACTCTACCACCGGTGTGCTTGGAATCGACTAGAAGAGGAATGATGATGCCTTTAAGAGTAAGAAGAAAAGGCTGGAAGTCTGGGATGTCCCAAAAGGCTTTACTATGCATGAGCTTGATGAAGCGCCACTAGATCCCAGCCTCAATGAGCCAAACCCTGATGTGTCGGGAAATGTTTTTGAGGGGTGCCACTATAGGGAACTTCTCCACCACCTTCATTCTCTAGGATGAGTGGGCTCCAAAAGATGGCTGAAATGATGGATTCTCATGAAAACCAACTCAAAAGGTCGGCCTAGAATCTTCTAGCTCTCATACAGCAGTTAGTGAAAAAGGCGATGAATGATGTTTTTGACAACTTGAACAAGGTATGCTCCCAAGTTAATGTAGTTGAGGGATCTGTTTCATCTCTCTAGGCTAACGTGAGAGAATAGAGAAGTCGGGCACCCATGGTCGAACCTAATATAAGCTTCCTTGACGAAGCCATGGGTGCCCCCCCACACTCCCGAGGCCCTATTAACAACTTATTTACAAGCTTAGGGGAGAACGATGAGCCTACACATGGAGATGATGATGGTGGACCTAAGGAAGCCAATGATGATGTTGATGATGAAGAGTAGTTGCTTTAGGGAGTTTTTGCCCATCCTTGTTGTTTTTTATTTACACATTGCGGATAATGTAATATTTTTAGTTGGGGGTGGGAAGTTCTCTTTCTTTCCTTATTTGTGGTATTGACTCTTATTTCCCTTGTCAGGATTGTTTTCTTTTTCTTTTGGTGCTCTTGATTATTTATTTTTAGTTGCTTGATTGAATGAATGCCTATGTCGATCCTATTTTGAGATGTTTAATTTGCCTTATTGTGAAGTGCCATATGAGTTGGTCTTACACTCCAATTAATTCTTGACCCATTCTTTGAAAATCGCCTTTGTTTATAGATAACAATAAACTCTAAGGATTTTCTTTATACCATAGTTCTTTCCCACGGAGTAAATAAATTTTCTTTCTTTTCATTTTTTGTCGAACCGGGTGCCATTTCTCTACGATAGATTGAGAGGCGAATTTCTTAATGGAAAATGCTATGTTTTTGAGTCATTGTTGTGTTTACTTTAATTGCCACCACCAAATTTTTTCATGGCATAGAAAGGAACTTTGAACTTGAAAATGAGCACTCTCTTGTCATGTATTACACATTCCTTGTTTAGCTTCTTGATTTACAAGCTGGCTTGTCTAAAGTCATGCTCATGATTTGATTCTGAAAAATAGTTGAACTCCTGGGAGGGTGATGCCTTGTGTGGTGAGGCCTTTGACTTGATTCTTGTGTGCGCACATTGTCTAGAACTTTCCCCAGGTGTGATTCAAGGGATGTAGCTACGCTTAGAAATGATCTTAGGCTTTCTTTAGATATTCACTTCACCAAAAAATGACCTCCTTGAACATCAATCCTTGCTAGCCAATGTTTGGGCCTATAATCTTTTTTCTTGGAAACCACATTACAAGCCTACTACCATTTTTATGTCACACCCCACCTTGGGAGGCATGACTGGAACCTAGTGCCATACTGGAATCTGAACTGACTTGACTGGGCTTATGAACTTCTGTTGCATGCCTGCTCTCTAAATCAAGAAGACAACGAGCTTTATCTCGATGTAAACACAACCTCCAGCCGACAAGGCCACATAGTCACCTCTAAAAAGAAAACAGCTAACCAATAACAAGCAGTAAGAAGGGATCCTATGCGGGCCAACAAGAACAACATGTTGTCTAGTTATATCATAATGAAAACAGGCAACCAGAATTATACTATAGTCGACAAGGCTTCTAACTAATAGCTAAACTAGGCCCCACACGATAATCACGCAAAAGAAAACATACATAGGCCCCACACGGCCAACAACAAAAACTAACATTGGAAATATGTAGCCTGCAAGCCTCTAAGAGTGCAATAATGGCCGGGACAGAGCCCCAACCTACCCATAAAATGTACAACAAAAGAAAAAACCTTATAACTAACAACCCCAGAGTGAAGGAGCTGATTAGACTATTGACTCGGCTAATCACTTGAGAGTTCTGAAACCGCGTCTATCCGCACCTGCAGGCATGTTATGCAGCACCCCAAAGATGGGTGTTAGTACAATATGTACCGAATATATAAGACAGTAAATGAAAGTGAATTAATGATACTAATAATGAAACTGAAAACAATTCAATAGGAGAGATAGAGATATAACCTAAATACACTTACAGCCTGTTGTATATCTAACAACAAGTAACACAAACAAGAACCTTACCTGGCCCCCATAACCCCGGAAGGCACAACAAGCATAGAATTACCCACCCGCGGCCCTCATAAGCCCTGGCGAGCTCACTTTAATCGATATACCCCTAACTAGGTCAAAATGAGTCAACAGGTAACTATAGCCAACCTGTCGATGCCCTGGGTCTACAATTGAGCTCGCTCGTCTTCTGTAGCTGTGTCTGAGTCTTGTGGACTCCTGTAACTGCACCTCGGGCACCACAATCGACAAGGGTCAGTGATGCTGATACGATATAAATATAAAATTTCAGCCATGGAATGGACTGTAATATGGCCCTTGGTCCTCAGCATAGTACCTTGGGACAACATATAGCTCCTTGGAGCGATCCAGATAGCCCTGTAGGTAAGGATAACTAGTAACGCTGAGGTTGGACAACGGAAGGCTATATAGGGCAAGGTCAGTCCCAATCTAAATAGAAAACGCTAATCTCAAACAAATAGTAGCAGCTAACCACAATATTCATATTCCTGGCTTCCTTACAAGAATTTAGGTCGTATTACCATACGACAGGAATAACTTGCCGAAAGAATTCGCCTTAATATACCTCAAACGCTGACTTTCATTTAACTAGCGAGTTTCAACGTGTAAACGGGGGTTCCATCCTAATTGCAACCTTTATGCCGAGAGAATAGGGCTAATTTCAATACTCAATTTGTCAAATAACAATAACTTTCGATAACAATATCAACTATAATTCATCTATGAATAACTTGGCCGAAAACCTGCAAGTTCCCGAGAGTTCAGAATGGATAAGTGCTTACCTAATGCCTGTGGCCGTTTAAGATTCAATTTGGAGTAATTCTGACAACTTTTACTCGAAGGAGTTCTGGTATGCTAAATGAATTTTTGAGAAATAACTTTTTAGAAATGCTTCCCGTAGGCCTAGAACTAGTTACCCGAAGTTAATTTGTGCTTGAACAATGTTTGATAGCGTAATTCGATGAAATTTAATAAAACTTGAGTGCTCTCTGTATTTTGGTCGTGGGTTTCTTTTTTAAATGAATTTAAATAAGCAAAGGAGCTTATATAATACATTAATGGCCGATGACACAGGGGCACTTCGCGCCAGCCAAAGCACCAACACTGTGCCACACCATGCTTCCCAGGGCGCCAGTAGGCCTGGCGCGCCACGCTACCCAGCACACAGGCCGGCTAGCGTTCGCACTAGCCCCTCATATCCTAGACTCATCTGACCTTGCTTCTGAGGCCCTTCCCACACACATCCAGCTCTCTTTACTCGTCACATATCCACGGTATACCTACTAACCGATAACATTTTATGGGGTGTAACATTATCCCCCCCTTAGGAACATTCATCCTCGAATGTCATTTTCAGGCTTAAAGGAGTTAACTTTTTTAACTAACACTTAGAAAAATTTTGGCAGAGTCTCCTCTGTGTTGTGGACTATTCGGAAACCTAAAATATATAAAAATCCAACATGGGCGTCTCATAGGACACTATAAACAGCTACTCCACCATATAGAGATAATCAATTAGACAAAGCTAATAATATAAACAGATAAATAACAACTAAACAACCACCTCACCTCATTACACATTCTGGGTCAGTCCTGGAACAAGTGAGGATACCTAGATCTCATATCGTCCTCAGCTTCCTAGGTCATCTCTTCTCTATTTCTGTTCCTCCATAGTACTTTAACGGAGGCCACATATTTAGTCCTTAACCTGTAAATCTGCCGATCAAGTATAGAAACCGGAACCTCTTCGTAGGCTAACTCCTCAGTAACTTGAACGTCCTCAACTGACACAACCCAGGACAGGTGCCCTATGCTTTTCCGCAACATTGACACGTGAAAGACTAGATGGATAGACTCCAGCTCTAAAGGCATTTTCATCTCATATGCCACTTGGCCTATTCTCCAGAGGATCTAATACGGGCCAATGAATCTGTCACGCCCCGCCTTGGGGGGTATGACTGGCACCTGGTGCCCTATTAGGACCTGGACTGCTAGACTCCTGTGCCTAAGCACATCTGGTGCCTGGCCGGCTCTAACTCAGATTCATGGAATCAACGGGCTATATAACGGTTGTAAATACAGCCTCCGGTCGACTGGGCCTATAGCCACCTGTCCTGTAACATCAGCT